>JAZGVR010000027.1:0-21248 GCA_037356255.1 Thalassiosira tumida | reverse complement strand
GCTGTAGTCTTCTTTTGTTGACTATGCCCGTACTGTGGGTCTTGTCTACCTGCGAAATTCGGAAATTTTCTCAAGTCGAAATATGAGAAGGACGGTATGAAATTAACCAAACACTATGGAGATGTGCACAATTACCTTAGAATCAACCTAGATTTCTTGAAGAAAGGCCAAATGGGGGTATCTATGATCCAGTACCTAACTGACATCATTGATAGTTTCTCCAAAGACGTTGGAAAACCAGCCCCATGCCCAGCCACGGATCATCTTTTTCATGTATGCGATGAAAAGGACACTGAACATATCTCCAAGGAGAAGGCTTTGGAATTTCATCATGTCACTACGCTGAGTTAAAACTCTGGATAGAAACTTGGCTGAAATTTCCCGGAGCATGTGCATTGGAATACAAACATGTAATGACTATCTTCTTTTATGACCTTCTCCAATGAGTTCCAAAAATCAATGTGCAAAACGCCCTGGAGTCCTTGGGGCGGTGCTTGCATTTGGTCCTGCTGACAAAGAACAAGGCAGGGGAACTTTCCACTCACACTGGAAAATTTGGACCAAGGAGCTAACACAAGAACTTCGTGAACTACTGTTCACAACTAACCAAGATGAAAGAGCTACTGCACGGGAAAAATATTTTGACCTGTTGATCAAATAATTAGCAGAACTTACAGACCAGACTTGAAAGTTGAGCACATTTGCACCCCTGACTTCAACAACAATGGTGACGTTCTGAAAGGCTCCATCCCGGTGTCTGATGTGTCCAAAGACCAAAAGGAACAAGTATTCCGTGATGCAAGGAACATGACAATGAACAAGGGCATTCAGGGACAAGTCATGCATTTTACGAAATGCAAGATTATGATGTCTACACAGGATGTGATGAACCTTTCTCTTAAGAACTGGCTTGAGGATGCCAATTGGATGGGTACTGAATACATAGAAGGACTATCAATGTCTGCTGAAAGGTTAGACATTGCTGCATTATGGTATTTATAAGATACCAATGATAGTTGTGTCAAAATGAATGATCATTTCTGGGCCAACAAGAATGTACATGATGTTTTATTGTGATTGAAATCTGACAAGCACGATTGGAAACATTGCTTGTCATGCTTCAAGAAAGGATGTGACTGCAGGGTTTACCTCCCAGAGCCATTGCACCAACATACTGATATCTACAATGAAAACGAACTGAAGGGAGAGTTGGAAGATTGTCACACCCTTGATGGGAATGATCCACTACAAATTCCTACATGGGTGATACAGATGTTATAGACGCAGTGATGTCAATATAAAAATAGACACAACAGGAACATTTCAGAGGTGCTCAATTGTAACACCAATGTACAAATGGGGGAAATAGCTTAGGTTTATTACAGTACACTTTACTGTGAAAAATCAAGTAAAAAAGAAGACTCGGAACGTAGGAATGCAATCAACCAAGCTAGCGGTAAACGTTTGCTGCAAGTTCAGAACAAAGTTGGCACAGGAATCTGAAGCCAAGCTGAGGTGCAAGAGGAATTCATGAAAGGGCTCTGTCAAATGCTTAGTGATGTCTGTCCAGACACGGGTGTAGAAATGCACTAAGGCTACATTAAGATGTGATGAAATTGTGGGTAAAAGAATTGTGATTATTATTTTGGTTACAATTTGCTGATATAAACAGCGATGTGCTGCGTTCAATTGAAAGTGTGTTTGTGCAGAACATACTACGTCGTATGTAGCTCGTACTACTTCGTATGTACAAAAGATTCAAGTAGGGGTAAATGAAACTGATCTGAGGTGCACACGTGGCGCGAGTGATGTATCCGTCTGTCCGTCCACCGTCGCTCGCAATCTTGCGACGTCATCGAAATCGCTGACTAAACTCTATCTTGCTGAATGTATCTATTTTCTGTATCGTACGATACTTATCGTATGTACGTACGCATCTGAGAATACGAATGAAACCACGTCGTGATGAGAAGGGTCGATTCACGACAATGTCAATACTGCATATTCAAGATTAGTCATTAGTACTATCATGCAACATTATCTCGCGTCCCCAGGCAGAAGTTGTTTTCTATTTTCACATGGCTTTGGCTTCCTGTGTATTCCACAGATGGAGGCAACATTGATGAACAAGCCTGTGAACATCAGAACTTGAACAAAACATCCTTAAGGGAGAGGAAGTTTTTTGGGCTGATTCATTGTCCGACGACTACTTATATTGTCCAAACAACCCAAGATTTGCAGACATGTGCCCATATGAATTTACCATGCATTACAAAAAGAATTACACATCATATCCACATCAATCAAAATGACAGTTATGCCGGGGGTTATATTGAGGATATAACATTCGGTATTCATGTATAACAAGCAGCGCAAGGTGTTATATGGTTGGTTATATCACACTTCACTACCACAAATTAGGGATATAACTACTTGGCCGAATCAATGTGTTTGAAAATCATATAACTACCATTTTGTTAGAACACCATTTTTGGACATATAACACCATTCTTATAACTACTGTATGAATACATTTTTGAAATGACCACCATATAACTACCTCACTTGCAAATTTATCCACAGATGACCACCATATAATAACCAAAGTTCAGATGACCACCATATAACAACCAAATCACGGATGACCACCATATAACAACCACATCTTGGATGACCACCATAACAACCGCGTGGATATAACTAACAGTATGACAACACTGGCTAATTGCTGCCCTCCTGTACTGTATATTGCTTAATAAATATTGCTTAATAAATATTCACTCAATTAATCAATTATTTCTATTACAATTTCAATCCACAGTCCACATGGTACTTTTTTGTTTTCCTGAAGGACCAACTCCTTCAATTCATGTTTGCACATATCATTTACTTTTGTTCCCACAAATGCTACATTTTTGCTTAGCCTGATCCACCTCAAGGCTCCTGAATCTTGTACACCTACCACAAATAGCAAAAACACAGTCATCATGAGGTTTGAATGCGTTCTTGCAGTGGTAGCAAGTCCACTCTCCTCTCTTCCATTTTTTTCGTCAACTGATGTGGCTATTACACATGTGGCTATGGGAGATTCTGCAGTCCCTTTTCCATTGTCCTGTGACATTAGTCATCAACAACAATCATCATTTTTAGAACTTCTTGTGATAAAGCATGCAAGTCTCATAACATCAACACTTACTTCCTCAACTTCATCACCCTTCCCAAATGTTGCCATCATCTGCTCCGAAAGCATATCTCCACTATCATCTACATTATCCGCCTTTTTTCACTAGAACGCTCTGAACTCTCTATTACTTTCACATAGAGGTTCTGAACAACTTCATCATTCAAGGTGGCTACTGTTTCCACACCCACATCATCATCATCATTAACTGTGTTGATTAAGTCAATCAGTTGCTCCTTGGTGTGTCCAGAATTGACTGCTGTCTTTACTGCACTCTGAAATTGCAATATTGAAATTTCCTTCTCAGGAACCTTGCATGTGTGATGGGTCAGACAAATAGTCCCCCCTGCCTTTCTATTGATTTTATCATGTGACAAGGCAAATATGATTTAATATCATGTCTTACCATCATAGCTTTGTCCTGTTCTCCCTCTTTTTTAACGCTCTTCAACTCAATTGTTAACCCCCAGACCTGCATAGCCTTCTTCCTCAAGGACCTCTGGGCTGCCATTGAGCCATACTTCTTCGTCAACTTATGAATATTGGCTTTTCTCTGCACTCCCAACCTCGGGATGTTTTTCGATGTTAGATTTATGTTGAATTCTTTTAACCACTTCTCAACGCCCTCCACCACCCATTCCTCATCACATTTCTCCATGGTGAGCCAATAGTAACACTTAACACAATAAGTAACAACTTGAGCCACCCTACCACCATGAATAAAATTTAGAAAAGTGTCTGAAAAAGGACAGTATCTAACTGTTTGATGGTTATGATGGGCTGTCACAAGCAGCCAAATTCGCCAAAACTGCCAGCCGCTACAGCCTTTGTCACAGCTGCATCATAGCAAAAATTCATTGATAGCTTAAAGTTCTCCCAAAACTTATTAACAAAAGCCTGCCTGAAAAGATTGGCTTCTTGCGTGAGTCCAATCACATTGTTGCCTTTTTTCCTGTTTCAGAAAAAAGCTTCAACAATTTGATGTTGATGTGGAGCCAGTCAAGCGGGGTGATAATGCCTGCTCCTTTCACTGTCTCAGGAACATTTATTGGAAGTACTCCTTTCCCATCAATAATAACAAACTCAGGGGGTGGTTTTCTGTCCTTCCCTTCCGTTTGCACACCATACACTGTGAACTGGGGTGCATACTTCTGTCTCTTCAATATTCTATCAGCACATTTAGTGCTCAATCGTAATTATTTGTGAAGTTGTTCCATCCCTTGGTTTACTACTCTAGTCAAATAGTTGCCAGGGTATGGTGGCAATGGCTTACTTATATGGGTGTTAGCGGGTGGGGGTATTGACAGTTTTCTTGGATGGGACACTGCCGGTGGCGATTGAGTTCTAGATGATTTTCTTCTTTTTGGTGTGGGTGGTGATTGTGTTGCGGCAGCCATGGCGATGGGGCAGCCTTTGAACACCCTGCGGAGGTCATTTTTGGATGGAGGTTTCTTCACTCCCCCATTTGTAGAATCTGATTGTGATGTGGTTGTATCCATGGTTCCACCAAGGTGAGGGGATGTGGTTATATGTTGTTCATTTGGTTGCTGGTGGGAGCGGTGTGTACTTTAAAATCTAACTCATCCTTTTAACTCTAAGAGTCAGCATTTATTTTTTAAGGGGAACTCCAATCCGAAACGACCATATATGGCTTAAAATAGCCATAGAACTTTATTTAACCTTTCATTACTCGCAAATAAGCCAATTATTGTCAATCACTTAGATTTTCATGTTCGGTGCTTAAAGTGATCAGTTAGTCCTAGCCTAGAGTTGGCTACAAGTCTGTCAAGCGGCCACTTACCACAAGTCCGACCTATCTACAAGTCCGTCAAGCGGGCACTTATCATACATAATTGTATCATGGTATGGAAGAGTTATATGGTGGTCATAGCCAGTTACTCTGCGAGTACCTGAAAGAAGAGTTATATGTTGGTTATAGCTGATTACTAACGTACAATGTGTTAGTTTGCAATTATATACGGCAAACATTCATTCTAACTCTTGTTTCCTTTTTTATAATATTTTTTATAACTAGCACTGTAAACTGTTGTGTTGGTTATTTGACAATCACCTAGATTATGCAAAAAGAATTACCAACCTTTATATTTTTGGCAACTAGTTTATCAATACCTGTGCTTCCACATCATGGAGATGTTGTTATGGTAGTCAAATTACAACGCGCAGCAATGTATATAGTTGTTATACCATGGTCATATATAATGCGCAGCTAGTTTGGTAGTTGTAATATTGTTGTTCTTTTATTGTATAATGTGTATCATACCTGTATATTCTATTTCTGATACTAACTTAGACCATAATATTCCATTTATTTGAGTTTGTTATATAGATTGACTAATATTAAGTTTCTCCAATAGTATATGTGTGATTCTTGTTTCTTTATATTAAAGAAACACAAGTTTAACAAATAGAAAAACACATATATATCAGCCTAAGTATAAATCATTATATAGTCCAGATCATGCCATGTATAATGAGCAGCAAAGTCTTGATGCATTGAATTCCATCTCTCATAACTTTATTTAAAGATGAACTTTTATGCAAAAACTGTCATTCATTGGAGACTATTGGTGTAGACTTACATGGTGTAATCTTGGAGGAGTATACGAAACAAGTTTGCAAAACATGCAGAACGCCGTATTTCAAATGTAAGTACTATGCAAAAGATTTTCTGCAAAAAGGCCATACTACATCAAAAAAAAACATTGAGACCTGCCAAAAGAAGATCCAACATGAAGATCAGAATGAGAGCGTTTCGTTTACGAGCAGTAATACCCAGTCTAATATACCACCGGAAGAGGAAGTTTTAGATCAAGGTACACTTTTTATTTTTTCTGGTATGATAAGGACGATGGTGAGCACATTGCAAAAAAAGCCTTGTCTATCAGATGATTGTGAGAATTCCATTGAAGAATCATGCAAAACGGAGAACACTTCATCATCACCAATTGTTGTAGAGAACTGTTGTATTGATGTCTCTCATGAAGAGGATGAAGAATTTGTCGAATCACTTATGGACATGATTGATGACACCACCATAGTGGATAACGACCTAGATCGTCGATCATCTTGTCAAGCCCTGGATGATGTGCATAAATATTCAACGAAGAAAGCATTTCGGAAACTTTATTTTCTGCTTCCTTGAGCCTTGTGCGTCTTGGATCAATTGTTGGCTGATGGTCATTATCTAGGATATCAGAATGGTGAAGTGTTGTGAGGGCGGCATTGACAATTTCTGTGAGGTAAAGCGATGCAGGGATAACTTGACATTCGCCTGATGCTAGATTCGCGGTCTTTGGAAGTTCGTAAATCAGGTACATGCATGGATGACATGACAGATTGATGTTGCCATGGTTGTGCACATAATGCCTCATCGTGTATAGGATCAGACGGGTGACGTTAGGGTGACTGGCAGTGTTGACGAGGGACTTATTTGTCTTATGTGCAAGCAGAATGTGGATGAAAATTGGCAGTAGGCAGCACTTGTTTATCATTTCAGTAGTAGCACGCTGTTTGTTTCCAAGCCCTGCATCAATTGCCATTGATTCATATGAGATAAAAAATGGCGGTTTCACCTTGACAGACTCATGTGCCTCCCACTGTTCTATCGTGGAGGTCCCATTGTTGACCATGATGGAAATCTCAAGCTCTTGCATGAACTGCTGCTTATTATCTTCATCAAAGGGATCTTTGCAGTAATTTTCGAAGGTACTGGAGTAGAGGAAATCAGTGAGTGGAATCTCCACGGCAATCTTGTCTCTATCCTCTTTCCAGCTGAGCGTTTTAGTGAGCTTTGTTTGTGCGGCGGCTCCTGGGAACTTGTTTTCTGCTTTGTAGGAAACCCCTTTGAGACATGGGCGATGGAGGAGTGCTTCGTCACTCATTGATCTCATGAACTTGGATGCATAGATTGCAATCTTGACTAAAGGGTCCTTGGTGGCGGAATTTTGCTTTTCCCGTGCGAGAGCCTCGCTGCCTATACGACATGATTCAAGATAGAGTGAGAATGGAATATCTGGATTCCTGAGATACCTCACTGTAACCATTGCTGTGGCATTGAAGAATCCAGACGATTGTGATCCATCCTTGAGAGCGATATTGTACGTGCCAGTGATGTCTGAATTCTGGATGCCTGGAGATAGAATCAGCCCAACTTGTCTGAACTTGGCGAGAGTGTATGATGTAGGCTTGCAAAAGCATCCTCCCTCAGGGTCGAGTTGAGAGCAGAAATTAGCTTGAATATGACCCACTTTGCGATGGCCTCCTCCCATTTGATCAAGATGGTGTGAACGTCTCTCACGGAATTTGGCGTAGAGCTTGAATGAGATGAAGCGTTTTTGTGCTAGCGAGGTATCCTTGTTGAAATATTATACTTCTTGCGTCCACTCTGTGACAAAGTTGTTATACTTTGCGCTAGCTTGAAGTCCTTCATCTGTGCATGACTTCAACATGCAGTAGTCACGGAAGCCCTTTCCACCATGACTTACAGCATTCATCACTTCGTTTCCCCAGGCTGGTGTACAGTTTTCCTTTGGCGGTCTGATGGTACCGTACCCAACGTCTGTCAGCATTGAGGAGCAATACTTGAATTGCTCCACATTGTCATTCAGACCGTCATTTTTAATGCCCTGATAATTTTTACAAAATGTAAAAAAATTGAGAATATTTTTACAAAACGCAGAAAAAAATTTATGATTTCTTTTTTACAAATTGTAAAAAAAAATTCAGACAAGAAAAGTTTTTACAAAATGTAAAAATTTCGAGCACTCTATTTACACTTACTTCGTTGTTATACGTGAGAAAGCATATCATGTTGGTTCCCATATCTGTTGCATGCACTTTACCTTTCAAATCAGCACGTATAGGATTGCCAAGGAAGTTATTCGTGATCTCGTTTGATAAGTTTGGTGAAATGGCATTATGATTCATTTGATTCCTGTAGAAGTAAATGTTGCCATCGTCAGCAAGGCTGACATCACTCAACCACGGCCACATTCCGTTGCGTACTTCCACATGCAACAAGTTTGAGTTGTCCTCGACCATTCTTCTTGCCTCTCTCTCCTTGCGTTAATAACCTACACATAGTTTTAGTGCAAGCTTCTTCTCCGCGGCTTCACTAAATACTTCCAACCTTTTAACCGGCAGGAATTTCACGCCAGATCTGACTGCTGGTGGAGTTTTGGCTTGTGTTTTGTCACAAAGAGGTTTGCCCTTCCCTCCTTGTTTCTTCTTCTTCTTATTGCTGCTTGCCGTCTGTGACATCTTTTTGTGACGACGCTTCCCTGTCTTCCCAGGCTTCGGTGTCATCATGACATCCTTTGTCATGATCCACAAGACGCCACGCCGACGGTTGGATGTATTGATGGCAACGTCAGAGAGCAGCAACGGCAACGGCGGCAATGGCAGAAATTGAGAGAATGGCGGCACAGAGACAGCACCTTCAACGGTAAAGGTTGAGCAATGATGGCAGCGTTAGAGAGAGAGTGAGCAGTGACGGCGACGGCGGCGGTGACAGCAGCAATAGAGAGAGTCGCAATGACGGGCGAGAGAGGTACTGCTTCCTGGTGTTCGTTGCTTTAAGGTGATGATGGAGAGGTCTATCGTGGTTGCGGGTTGCAGCCAAGCTTGTTTACAGTAAAAAATATCTTCTCTAGGAAGTTCTGAAGTGGTGATGCGTTGAGTGTGTATACCTACGCGGGAACAGGTACGTATCAACTGGTGAAGGTTATGACAGATATGTCACAAAGGTATCCGTCAATGCAAGTGCAACGGAGAATCTTTGGCAAAGTCACATGATTATGTGGTAAGCAACTGATGGTATATACCTAGAGAGAAATCAGTATACGAACTGGCGCTGCCTAGAATTCAAGTGAGATACTTTTGTGATGTGACATGGTCTTGCTCTTGGTGAATGATTGCACATTGGTAGGATTTAGTATATGATGTGGCGCTGTCCAAATTCAATTCAAATCTAACTGCAACAGTAGGAATCATATGGCGATGTCTGACCATTATAGATGTAATTGGCATAGGAACCAATATGATTAGTGTTTCTGAAAGGGTGTCTACTTTTGTCTGTGCCACTGGCCAAATTCAGCGCTGTCTGGATTTCCTATGATTTCATCTATGATTCGACATGAGTGTCAGAGTGCTGACTAGTGGAATATAAAGTCTGTTTTATTACACTTCATTTTTATCTATGTCTTTCACATTATCCATTGAAGCCGTTAGCAATCATCAACTAGTTTGTTTGTAGTCATGGCGAAGAATCCAACCAAGGGTGGTCATCTCAGATTGCATTCTTTGGGCAAAAGCATCAGCGTGCCGAAGGGGAAATCGACGGACGCTCGTCCAGTCGCAAGAACCCCTGACCGCAAGCAACGCAAGTCACAATCGTTACAGTCAATGCCTTCGACCGACGGCAAGCAACGCAAGTCAACATCGTTACAGTCGACGCCTTCGACTTTGACGTCGAGATCAATGACCAAATCAAAGCGCACCATATCGATGATGAGCAGTCTTGCTTTGAAAACTCCTCCCAAGAAGAAGAAGAAGGCGAAGCGCAAAGAAGACGCGGCTAGCACGGCGAGTCTCTCTGACACCATCGACCTCGATGATGCCGCAATGATAGAGTGGACTTGTAAGAAGGGATTACAAGCTGCACTTGAGCATCATTTTGACGATCACGAAGAATTTGAAGGCTTGGATTATCATGCCATGGTTATGTTACTATGTAACAAGTTCAAACCAAACAATATCCGTCCTGTATTACAAGGCATTTTACAGGATGCTGGCAACGATTGGCGTACACTCAAGTTGCACAAGTTCAGGAGCATGAAGGTGCTGGCACCTGAGTTCGCCAAGGCATGTGTTGATATTGTCAATACAAAGGCAGATTTTTTGGAGTCTAAAAGTGATACCGTGCCGCAGAATGTAATAATCAAGAAAGAGAAAGTAGACAAGCCAGCTTCGTAAGTTAATCCGTTTTTTTACAAAATGTAGAAATATTTCAAAAAAATATATATTTCTTTTCACAAAATGTAATTTTTTTAAAATATTATAGTCAACAGGAAGAAGTCATTGACTTGTCCGTCGATAATGGTACAGATGAGGGTGAGGAAGAGGAAGAGGTAGAAGAGGAAGAGGAAGAGGACGAGGGAGAGCAGGACGAGGAGGAGGAGGAAGAGGAGGAGGAGGAAGGGGAACATATAGATACAGATTATGACATTGAGGCAAATGCTGAGGAGGACGCTGAGCCAGACACTGAGGCGGACAAGGAGGAGGAAGATGAGGAGGATGATGAGGTTAAGGAAGAGGAAAAGGATGCAGTTGAGGAGGTTACAATAAAGGAGGAGGAGGAGGGGGAGGGGGAAGGGGAAGGGGAACGGGAAGAGGAAGAGGAAGAGGAGGGCGGTGACGATGTTGCAGATGATGCCTCATTTCTGAAGGATGTTGTTGCCAGCAGTGGTGAGATTGTGCAGCCAAAGCCAAGGGCAATATTAGGGAAGCCTAAGAACCCCAATGTAATGTCGATCCTCAGCTACCGTGGGAGGGGCTTTGGAGTAGTTCGTTATACTCCTAAGGGAGGCAAGCCTATGGACTACAACATCACACAGCAGAAGGAACTTGAGACCGTTCGTAATCTTATTGCAAATTCTGCTTCAGGAACAGTGTGGAGAGTTCTTCGTTATGAGCCTCATACTCCAAAGAAAACAGAGAATCAAGGAAAAGGCTTTGCTCGTGGATTCACAACGTTGTCTGATGCTGAAGGAGAAGAGAAGAAACAGGACAAGGGAGTCACTACAAAAGACAAGACGTCCAAAAAGTCTCCTCCGGAAAAGCCTACTCCAAAGAAGAAGACTAACCCAAAGAAGACTACTCCAAAGAAGGCTGCTGCAAAGAAGGCTGCTGCAAAGAAGGCTGCTGCAAAGAAGACTGCTGCAAAGGAAAATGACAAGGCGCCGCCAACTAAGGTAGTCGCCAAAGAATCTTCTCCAAAGGTAGCTCGAAAGGCGGCTACTGCAAAGAAGGCCCCTCTGAAGAAGAATCTGGCAAAGAAGAATAACGGCAAGAAGAAAAAGGGCAACAAGAAGACGGAGGAAAAGAAGACAGAGAAGAAGAAGACAGAGGACAAGGGTGGAAATTCCAGCCCAGCGAAAGGTAAGATTGTTATTATGGAGAGAGATGATAGTGACAAGGATTCATTGGATTTGGATAACGACGAAGGCCTTAATGAGTCTTTGGTTGAAGCCCATAAGGAGTCAAAAGCGAAGAGACCTTTGTTGATCAGTGTTGGTGGGTCCATTGCCAACGTGGCCGATGGGTATGAGTACAGTGTGCCTTACCGGCTTAACTAGTAGTATTGCATAGTGTAGGTATGGTACTACTTGAACGGGTAGTTTAAGTTAATGTTGTGTATTGGATAATTGTGAGAGATCCCTTGATCTTGTACATCTAGTCTGGAGAGCCTATCTATCTTCGCTAAATGATTCCTACGTAAATCTTGTACTAAGCTCCACTGTGAAATATCTTAAGTAACTGGTAATCACAATACTTCAAGGATCGAGGACGGACCATAGGCCTAATAGGACCTAGGTGTGGATACCATTGTATCCTTATGTAGATACATCTGTACCTATGTAGATACATCTGTATCAAGGTGGTCACGTCACAGTGTTGTCATCTTTCCTAAGCCTGGCAAAACGTTCTATTGCAAGGCGGAACATCAGGTTTCTCTAATGACGCATGCACCGAAGAAACACAAGGTTGTCAACCCCAAAGAAGATGGTGCATGGATTCAAACCGTCTCATACATCCATATGCGTGACAAGGAGTATGGGGACCAGAGCATTTGGCACAGGACAAGGAATGGCAATACAATTGACCTTGTATATTTTGTCCATGCCGTCCCCATCGGCGAGGAGGAGTCATTTGGACCTTTGTTGGCCGCAAAGATCAAGTACTTCTTTGATGTCACTCGCAAGAGGAAGACAGATGTCACCGGGAAGGCCACCCTGAACTACGTCCTAAGCCTTCCTACGGGTGCAACAGCAGGGCTTGGGAAGTTCTGTCTCAACAAAGCCAACGGCGATGCAGGAAAGCTGCAAAGATGATGACCACAGAGATTGCTGATCATTTAAGGATGGTTATTCTCTCCAGTACGACGTCCCTCTCAACAGGTTCATGGTCGATTGGGACATTAAAGAATTCCTCAAAGACTATGCTGGTGTCACCTCATGGGATGATGTTTCCGAGGATGACAAGAAAAAGTGTTACAGGGACTATCCCAAGAAGTCCCTTCCTGATTGGGATGAGATTGTCCAAGAATCCTGGTAATTTTTACAGGATATTGAGGTGGGCATTGGTACACTTGCTTATCGGGTTTTTATGCCTTGTTTTGATCACTGGCCATATGAATACTGTTTCGGCGATTTTTTATGCAAAAGAAAAGGAAAAAAGAATACTAACAAATGTTTGTGATTACTACTCCTCTCTTATCTGACTTTAACTAGGTCCGTTTCATCACAACGGTTTTACACACTATGGACTTTTTATTTATCTCTATTTTTTTATTACAAAATGTAAATAATTATTACATCACGAAGGTTCGAGCAGATCGCGCTCTCATTGGAACCTCATTTCGTTACAGACAAAAAAGGTCGGTAGATCAAATTATTGGAGGCCGTTCATTGCCAAAGAAGTGGCCATAGTCCTTGCAATCGCGTGGTACATTAAGGTGGAGCTTTTGCGAACTAAACAGCTTCCACAATACATTACCTACACGGGGATAGACAGGGTACCTTGTCTGAAAGCCTAAATTCAAAAGCAAGCGACAAACGTGTATGAGAATCTATACAGGAAAGGTGATATTGTCAACAAGTTTTTTATCGCAGACACCGGTCAGAATCATCTTGATGGAAGGGTTGGAATGATCAGCTTGTATGATACATTGAATTGTCGTTTTGTTGTGAAAGTCACTACGTCAAATCAAAGGACGGCATTTGATTCTACAGAAATGCTTCTGTCTCCCAAAAATATGGAACCTTACACATGGTTCAGAGGGGCAAGGCATGCACCTCGCCTGTCAGCAGAGACATGTACCATCACCCTTACAAATCACTTTGCCGCGCCTGTCAATGCATCACCAACCGTAACTTTTCATTCAGATGTATTCTCTGACATAGGAGGCATAACAGGCAGTCCGCACATGGGAGGGAAGGAACAGCAAGATAGACTGATTCAATTGATAGAGACGAAGGAAGCCGTTGCAAAAAAGGAAGCGGAGAAAATACAGGCACAACAAGTGGAGTTGGAAAAAGGCTTGTCAAGGCTATATTCATCGCGTGTTCCTGTGGAAAGCAGACCTCAAAAAAAAAAATCATGTGGTACAGAATGAACAAAGAAAGTTGCAGATCAAGTCCAGAGCATTACAGATCAAATCTGTATGGAAGGCAAAAATTGAACATATCATTTCAAAAAACAGCCTCAATCAAGGAATTGACCGCAGAGATAAAAATGAACACGAGCACATGTTTACATATCCATTCAGAACAGTGGATAATTCTCTGCACTTGTCATGTGAAGGTTTGGCTGAATTCAGTCATCACTCAGGAACAGACGGTCTTAATGATGCCATATATGGGAGAAACACCATTGCATCTTCTATCATTATTGATGAAAAATCTGTGAGCTCTGTTACTCCTGGACATGACATGGTTAATGACATGATGATTTTTTGCCTGTCTTGGTAAGCCGTACATCTCTAGTAACATATTGTGCTGTATTATCTTTATTGCTGTCTAACTGACTAATATGGTCAAACAAATGGTGCTTACAGGATGTGCTCCGGTACCGACAACATTCTCACCTTCCCGTCGAATTTTATTGAAAATCTCCTTGAAACGTCATCACGGCAATTGATACAACAAGTCAAACATCATGAGATAGATGTTTTCTCACACAACATGCTTGTTATGCCATTTCAGTCTGACGGTCAGAAATCACGATTCGTTGTGCTTGGAGCCAAGCACATCAAGGATTATATGAAAAGAGGTTTTAGTAACACACGGCCATGCATCCTTC
Source organism: Thalassiosira tumida (assembly GCA_037356255.1). Lineage (NCBI taxonomy): Eukaryota > Bacillariophyta > Thalassiosirophyceae > Thalassiosirales > Thalassiosiraceae > Thalassiosira > Thalassiosira tumida. The sequence continues at coordinate 6,967 of JAZGVR010000027.1, read as the reverse complement.
ACATTCTTCCATATTCTACATCTATGTGGGTTCAGACACATGTGTACAATCAAGCATGTCTGAGATTATGTGCATGGCTTAATTCACTGTGGCGAGCGACACGGTGCAATAACGACTTCGATTCCATGCCATTCACCCACAGGTCTTAGCCAATGACACGGCCTTTTGGTGAGTGCATCGATAAGACAATTGATGCCTCTTTTCCTGTACACACACTAGCTCACTACAATGAATGCAGTTTCTTATCCTTCTGAAAAATCAGAGGTTGGTCTTTGCCTATTGAAGTATGCATATTGCCTCGTAGCTACGGATGAAACCACTCTCTCTAAGAGTTTGTTCGATAAGGATGGACATGGAAGTGCAATAATAGAAAATTCTTCATGTTGTGTTACTCCAGATGTACTGAATCGATTGCGGCTGGACGTTCTGAAACTTGTCTGTGAGGTGACATGCAAGTACCAATCAGTCAGGAAGTTGACGTCTTTAGAAGAAAACAAATGCAATTGTACTACACAGTGCAACTGCACAACCAATGGATCACCCAATTGCGATGTTGACTGGGAAGATCAAAGCAATGATAGCTCATGTACTTCTACATGTAGTGAATCATCAGTATCTTGGAATTCAGACAGTACATACCATGTTGCATATGAAGATGATGATGAACCCGATGACAGCAAAGACATGTACAACGAAGAACCCAATCACAATGCTTCTCGCCATCCAAATACACATTTACCACCGCAAAATTGTGATGATACTGGTGGCATGACCGACAATGAAGATGACAACAGTGTAGAGGAAATGTACTCTGATTCAAGGAGGATGGCATGGGACGCTTCAATGACGTGGATGCTTGTGATAACGAGGACTCAGACAATCTTGTGTGCCCTGGCGATGTGTTAGAGTATTGTACCATTGATGGTGATCAACCTGCTAGACGAAGCCCTGTTGATACTATCATTGAGAGTGGAACAGATACATATGTTGTCCTGAAGGACGGCGTTATGCTCCAACCCAAAAGGCATTCAGTACGGAACGTCAAGTTTTACGATGCATGCAATCAAGAGCTCATTCCAGATCCGCTTGCAGAGTGACACAGATTGGACAAGTGCATTTTACAGTCGGTCATCACAGTAAACCTTATTTGCCCCGGTGATATGATAGAGTATTGTACTATTGATGGCGACCAGACTGCCATACAAAGCTCTGTCGACACAATTGTTGATAGTGAATCAGATGCATATGTTATTCTCAAGAACGGCAGTATTCTCCGACTAAAAAAGCACTCAGTGTACAAAGTCAATCTCTTTGATGAATTCAAGAAAAAGGTCATTCTGAATCCTCTCGCAGATTGGCATAGATCGGATAAGTGTATTTTGAAACACGGTTCAACAACACCGGATGACGACAGACAACATGATGCTGACAAAGAGCCTGATGATGAAGATGTTTTCACGGCACGTGCAGAACGGAGGAGGCAGAACAAACAGAAGTAAGCCTTTTTGTGTCCAATTTGTTTACAAAATGTAAAATTTTTCGCTAACGTCAATACTTGTTCTTTATGTGAAGAAAGAGGAGGCAAAAAGAGAAGAGAAAAAGAACTGGCGAAAGCTTGACAAAGGTACAACAACGTAGAACAACAAGACGTGCCAGAAGACGTGAGAATGAAATGGATTCCCCCGTAACTTTTCCGTCATTCAAGTGGGCTGAGTTTGGCACTAATGACTACTTCAAGGCCGTTGATGAGATCAATGATATATACAGGAAAATGCTCAAGATCGGCGAAGCGAAGAAAGTCTTCCATGACAAGGTCTGTCCGATGATGACGAACAAGACAAAGGATGAGTTCAAGAAGGCTCAAAGAAGTCTTAATGTAAAGTACTGGAAGTACACCAGGACATCAAAAGCAACTTTGCCTAAGCTCAGTGTTGATGTGGCATTCGTTCCCATTCCAGGCAAGTATCATGACACACCTGGACAACGGCTGCCTACGCTCAGAGAAATCATTACAAAGGAAAGGATCCTCAAGTTCGAGCATATCATGAAAACTCTCAACATGTTGATGTGTTGATGTGCTCCCAGTGCAGAGAGTGCCACATTGAGTCCAAGGCAGTCACTGACAAGCTGATGTATGAATGCAAGTCATGCAAAAAACGTGATGAGCCCGATTATTACATCAAGAATAATCTTCACCCCGTTTGGTATCTGGTAGATGATGACAGTAACTACGTCCTCGATGAGAGTGGTGACAAGGTGGTACAGTACCACATTCCAGACGAACTGGCATATTTGACACTTATAAGACGCTGCGCGAACTTTGTTCCATCTGTGCATTTGAAGAATGGTATATTCGGCTTGAATGGTCACTGTGTCACTTTCCCCCAGGATATTACCGAGATGTGTGACAAACTCCCCCAACGAAAGGAAACTTTGGTGACTTTTGTGCACAACATAGGCAACAAGGATACAGATAATGGCTTTCCTACCAGTTTCAGGGTCAATCGTCTCAAGGTGGTCAATGCTTTGAAATGGCTTCAAAAGCATAACCCTTTTTACCGTAACATAAAGATCAAGGAAGAGAACTTCGACTGGATGAACGGCGCAGAGGAGGTCAATATGGGGTCGGATGGCGTTGTCTTGAACATGAAGGAGAGTTCAAGATCAAAAATGAAAGAGACGGAAGACACTCATGTATCCAATGCTCACAGCACCGAACAGGACGACGATGACGATACATTGTCAATGCGCACCATGCATGCAAATGAAGCAATCAAGGTCCCATCAGGAAGGCAAGCAGAACCAATCAAGAAATTGATCGACATTGTTCACAAGACAAATCATACAGCCAAGATTATGAACTTCCCGCCTATTGATCACAATTCAGCAATCTCGTGAGTATCCTAACATTATATTCATTCTCATTAAATTTCTGACATGTTAATGTACTCATCAAAATTTCAACATCAACTATGTAGCGAGTACGATCCTACTCAATCGGTATTCTGTAACGCATATCCCTGGCTCTTCTCAAGAGAGGTCAGCACTGTCCAAAGGAATGGGGAAGGCATCTGCTTCATTATCACGACAGACGTTTCCTCAAAGATCAGATGTTTTCTCTCTTTGTTTTCAATAGCATTGAACGTCACGAGAATAATCGACAGGGCAGTTACTTCTTTAGCAGTGGAAAATTTCTTGGCCAGAACCACCGAACTATTGAACAGCTCAAGGAGAAATTGGAAGCTGGTGACGATCGTTACATCCAAATACTTTGTTACTATTCACGTAACATAAAGGGTAGCAATAATTATTGGAGGGCAAAGACACAAGAACTTGAAAGTTGGATTCAACATCACATTTATAGGGGACGGGGACCACCGACATTTTTCTTTACTTTTTCCTGTGCAGAGGATTGGTGGCCTGATCTCAGACACAATTTGTCTCAGTTTGAACGTCATGCCGGAAATGAGATGGCTGCTCAATTGTTGGAAAATAATGATTTCAAAGCCACACAGAAAGCATCCAAAAAGTACCCACTTTTTGTGAACGACTTTTTCATGAAGAGATCTTGGTCCTTCATGAGCACCGTCCTCAAGGATGCACTTGGCATTGAGCACTACTGGGGATGTGTCGATTTGCGCCAGGGAGGGGTCAAATTCACCTACACATGCTCGGAATCGCTGAGAATAAGGCGTACTTGAATGATTTCTACAAGACAAAAACAATTGAAGACAAGGCTATTATCATGGACAATTATGCCAGGAAAAAACTGGACATGGTTGCCGATATCGACATCAAGGATGACGATAGGAACTACTTTCCTGTACACCCAGAATCACCACTATCCAGAAACTTCTGTGAAGTCACCGATGAAGCTGAGGATGCCAGGCTTCTGTGCCAAGACTGCATGTGTCATTTTTGTAACAGATTCTGCATGCGAGACAGCAAGAAAAATAAGCCACGCACTTGCCGTGTTGGGTTTGGTGATGAGGCACATTATGGTCAACAAGATACCCCCGGAATGGATCTCAGGGAAGAGTCCAGGCTCAAGAAAGATAAGAAGGGCATCTATCACTTCCGAATGAAGAGGACACATTCAAAACGGGCTGTCCAACATAGTAGGACATTACTTAGAGGGTGGCGAGCAAACTGTGACATTAAACTGCTCTTATACTTCTCAAATCCAAACCTGCCAGACATTGGTGAAATTGAGGAAGTTTTCAAGTATGTTGTTGCTTACACAGGCAAGCGTAATCACACAAGTCAACAAGAAAAAACAGCGATTCAGGACTTGATCACAGGGTAAGTCCCTCCAGAAGTTTTTACAAAATGTAAAAAGTTTTTTCTTTCTTCCACTCACTGTCCTCCTTTAGCACACATGAAGGTAACATGGGTGGGATCAGGTACATCACTCAGAAGGCACTTCATGGGATGTCCGCACAGAGAACTGTAAGCATTCAGGAAGCAATGCATATGGTTGACAATCAGGATTTGGTAATATGTTCTGAAAAAGTTACTTATCTGAGCTTGCGCCAGGGTGCTGTACTTACCAGCAAAAAGGATACCAAGAAAAAGAAGGATATTGTCACCATGTATCGAAACCGCAGCAAGGATCTCGCCGACCTTTCAATGGACGAGTATTTCTATAAGCACTTTTGCAAGGAAATGCTGAAAGAAGATGGTGACCAGACCGAAATAACGAAGCATAGGATTCTCCTGCCAGTGGGGCAAAATTATAAACCTTGTTATCCAGTCACATATGACTATGCTAAGGGAGTACTCATCCAATACAAGCCTTGGTCTAAAGGCAAGCCGCTAACCAAGCTCCTCAAAAGTGGAACAAAGACTATACGTACATTTAAGCGCATGATGGACAAAAAGCAATTTCCAACATGTGTAAGAAATCAATACATCCTGGCCATGAAGTACTCTTGCCAGGCGAAGCTTGAGTTATTGAACTCAAAATCAGTTCAACAACCCTATGACCTTTCCAACATGGATGAGGAAGAACGGGAAGCCTACATTGCTCACCAGCACGTAACCCACTTCTCAGACAATAAGCATCACAACAAAGTCATAGATGGCATCACTGTTGATATAGGAACGAACTTTGATTGGTCCAAATCTTTGTACAAGGGAAAGCGAGAGGTAACCGTTGAGGGCACTTTGTGGGTTGACAAAATCTGTGCAGAACATGATAATGCTGTGAAAGATCAAGTGCAAGCTTTTGGTAATCTTGTTATTCCTACCCAAAGAAATGGCGATGAGTACGATGTTGAAAAAATGTCTGACGAGCAAAAAGTTATTGTATACAATGCCGTTAACACCGTCATGAAGTTCCTTAATAATGATCCTACTTACAAACCAATGAGAGCAACTATCATGGGAAGCGGGGGCATGGGAAAGTTGTTCATCATCAATACCATTATTAGTATGGTGAGGAGTCTCACAGGTAGTTATGACACTGTCCAGATTGCTGCACCTTCAGGAGCTGCAGCATTCAATGTTCAAGGTTCAACCATCCACAACCTTCTTGGAGTGAGAGTGACCAATCCAGAAAGGGGCTTGACAGAAAACACAAAAACGAGACTGTTGGGGCAGCTAGAACAACTTCTTGTACTGATAATTGATGAAAGGAGCATGATCAGCTCCAAGGTCCTTGCAGCTGCAGAATAAAATACACGCGAATGCATTTACCGACGTCAGAACAGTTCCGAAATCTGGGGAGGACTACCTGTTGTACTTCTGTTTGGTGATGATTACCAACTCATGCCAGTTGACAAAAATGGTGCCATCAACAGTTACGACAAGACATGTTGCGGTGTAGAACAGCATGTCACTGATAAGACGTCAGAGGCCCAGCTATTTGTGTATCGTGGTGACTGTCTCTTCACTGAAATAATGACATACCAAGTCTTTTTTCTCATGAAAAATTATCGCGTGCGGTGCGAAAAGTTCAAGGGGCTGTTGGAGCATGTCAGGGTAGGACGCACCACTGCTGATGATGTAGAAAAGATGATGAAACTACATCATGTCTTTTACAAGGTTGATAAAGAGTTCAAGGACAAGATAGAAAATCACGAAAGAACAATGTGGCTATTCTCCAACAATAATGACGTGAGGAAGAAAAATGTAGATAAACTTGTCAAAATCTCAAAAAGAAACAAGCTCCCAGTTACAAGGCTGAACTGTTGGTACAACACAAACAAGAAGCAAAGCGGTAAGGAGAGGCGTGCTCTTAGGTAGACTTGGGTCCTTAGTCTCAGTGACTGACCAAGACAGACCCTACCTCACTCAAGACACATACAATCCATCGTATGTATCATCTCTAGTGGTTCTAGTCATAGATACAGATCAAATCTGTTCTGCCGGAACACCCCACGAAGGAACTCAGTTACCCTCGTAAGATAGAGTAAGCACATTATCTAGCTTACCAGTTACTTGACTGGTCGTCGTAGACCAAGGAAGGAACTGGTCCAATCCACTTACTTTACCTCGGCAAGGTATTGGCGAGACCCTCTGTGCTCTCCCCAACTCTGAACCTTGTTCACATGTCTCGGAAATCTCCGTCAGATTGAAGTTAACTCCCTGAATGCTAATAGAAGTGCTACCGCTTCTTTTTTTGTTATCCCACCCACCAACCCTGGAGCAACGATGCTCGACCATATTTGACTTCAGGGGTTGGCACAAAGTACATATCTGTATTTGTAAACCAACTTATTAGAGAATTTAGTTACAATCTCATATCACTTTATAACTATCTCTCTACCCTGTTCTCTAATTGTCATGTCTCATTTCACAGTCACTCGCGGCTACAAGCCAAGGCGTACGATGGGTTATCTGAGTCCATTTGCAAAGATAATCTTAGGTAGACTTGGATCCTTAGTCTCAGTGACTGACCAAGACAGACCATACCTCACTCAAGACACATACAATCCATCGTATGTATCATCTCTAGTGGTTCTAG
>JAZGVR010000026.1:10634-28471 GCA_037356255.1 Thalassiosira tumida | reverse complement strand
GACTCCGTGGGGGACTCCGTGGGGGACTCCGTGGGGGACTCCGTGGGGGACTCCGGGGGGGACTCCGTGGGGGACTCCGTGCGGGACTCCGTGCGGGACTCCGTGCGGGACTCCGCGGGGGACTCCGGGGGGGTACTGCTACCTCATCATGGATCTCCAAGGAGGAGATGATGGGACCAAGACCACGGTGGCGGTGGTGGAGAAGATGCGGAGCCTTCTGACGCAATTAGCCACTAGCCTACCGGGGAGCGCACTGGTACCCCTGAACAGGATGTTGAATGAAGCAGTGTGGACAAAGGCGACCCAGGTGCCTAACCAGAGGTTCAGCGAGGTTCGGAAGATGATGACGTTCACTAGCGACGTCGAGAATCTTCTCAAGCGCGTCCCGAGAAACAATTCAAAGCAATTCAGTGGGGTGGTGTTGCTTGGATCGCGAACAGAACTTAATGAGGAGAAGCTAGTTAACCTCAGGATTGACCTAGCGGATCTACATGGGATTTTTCTGGAAAAGAAGCAACTTCAAGTGGAGCACTCTATCAAAAACATTGCCTTCCCAATGCTCCCTCCCAACACAGACTTGGACTACTGTGGGGAAGAAATTGAGCGCTCTCTCAGCTAGGTTCTTGAGGAGGAACACAAGCGGGTTACCTCCAGGGGCACCTCCAGGGGAGCCTTCATCATCCCCTATAAACCAGTAAAGATCTTGGTGTCGGTGGGCTTCCCGGAGAACACGTTCCAGAGGTTCACCAAAGGGCAGAGGCCCTCGTATGATTCAGACAACAAACGGCAGGTGCACATGGAGTACCCTGTGACTCAGCAACCAGCAATCCTAGTGGTAATGAAGGCGTGGAAGAACGAGTTACGCAAAACCCTGGGACGCAAGACATATCCATTGGTGATCCCGCCAAAAGAAATGAAGAAATCCAAACTAAAATATTTCCTCTTCCTCTGCAACACGCACATTGCATCGTTGGAGTGCCTGTCGGCGGTGGAACTTGGCGGCTGCGTGGAACTGGAGAAGAAATATTCTTGCAATCTGATGAAGGATAAAGGAGTTTTGACTATCTCGGTCAGGGAGCTCCTCATGGAGTATAAGACCAAAGAGGGGTTGTGGGTGTTCCAAATGATCGCACCGGCGGACTCAGGCACGCACGAGGCTACCTTTGCGAACACCAAAGAGCGCGAGGCGCTCGCGGCAAACGTCGCCAAGCACTTGGCCACATGGGTGATGATGAGGCTGTACATGTACCACGGAGTAGAAATAGAAGACTGCGCGAGCTTCCTCAACTCCGCGTTTGATAAGACGGCATCTACGATTGCGCAGAAGTTTGGGGACTTTGATGAAGCCGGGACAATCCGTCTCCAGGAAGGAGCCCTCACCCAAGACCAGATGGACGACGACATTGCAGCGGAGATGGCAGCCGAGTCGTGGATTGATATGTCGGTGCTTAACTCGGAAGGACCAGAGGTCACTCGCGGGGGTAGGACCAACGGTATCCTCTACGACCATGACGAAGCAAAGTCATTAGGCTCATTGGATACCAAAGGTATTGAAGACCATATCCACAGTGAGGTGTCCGACGACTTCGCCCAACGCAACGGCGGCATTTCAGGGCTTAGGGACAGAAACCTCGCGCAACCCGAGAAAGCAGCGGCCTCAACCAGGAACGGGGGCTCCTCCAGCCCTAGTCAACAGGGGGATAGGGGAGAATGATAGAGAGCGAGCAGCGTCCTTCCGGGCCCCAACGGAAAGACGTGAGCAATCAGGAGGAGGGAAAGGAAGAGGGGGGAGGGGGAAAGCAGAAGAAGAGAGGGTCGAAAATGGCGGCGACGAGGGCAAATACGTGGAGGGGGCATAAGGTAATGACAGAGGAAGTCAGGAGGCGACAAAGGGGACTAGCAGGAGCATCTAATAAAAATAACGCCAAACTCTCTTTCGAGAAAACTGTGCATATCGTGGACTGGAGGACCAAAGGATACGATGAAATAATACAGTCGCAAGTAGAGGAGAGGGTGGAAAATCAGGTGGAGGAGCCGGAAAGGACGCAGCAGGATGAGGCGGAAAAAAGATACAAACAAGCTATAGATAAAGTGAAAGTGCCAATCTACGGCACGCTGAGAGTGGATAAAAAGCAAGAATATGCAAGCCAATTCTTCAGCGCCAATGTGAATGGGCTGTTGTTTTGGCAGAGAAGTAACTACAAACAAGAGCGCCTGACATACATCTTCAAAAAGTACAAGATCGACACAATGGGGCTGCAGGAAATATGCGTCAATTGGATGAACTTCAAGCCATCGCAGTCAATGGCATTGATGCTGCGGAAGGGCGCCGAGCCAATTAAATCAGTGGTATCGCAGAACAAAAAAGAAGGAAAGAAAGCGGGCAACAAGCAAAGAGGCGGGACACGCACGATCATAAAAGACAGCTTGGCAGCATATGCCAAAAATTGGGCACGGATCACACAGGCCTGGGCAGATGGTCGTGGTACCTGCTTGAGGGGGAACCCGGTCACTTCACATACGTTATTACCGCCTACGCCCCATGCGGCAATAAAGACAGCGGCGACACCACGTACTTCAAACAAAGTGAAAGGTATATTCACGCGCAGGGGCTGCGAACAAACCCCAAGACAATGTTCAGGGAGGACCTGCTGGCTCTCTTGCGCAAGTGGCGAGAAGTAGGGCGCAGGGTAGTGCTCATGATGGATGCTAACGAGCACGTCGAAGACGGAGTGATGTGCAGACAGCTTAAAGCCGACGACTTGAAAATGAAAGAGGCGGTCCATCAGCAAGTTAGCGGAACAGCTCCAAAGACCTTCTTCCGTGGGAGCGACGCGATCGACGGGATATGGGTCTCCAGCGACCTAGAAATACTAGGCGCGAGCTATCTTCCGTTCGACTCAAGTGTTGGCGACCATCGGCCAGTAATGCTCGACATCTTAATGGACTCCCTCTTGGGGCGACGGCTAAACAGGGTGGTACCGGTCAAGGCACGGCGCCTCAACTCCAAGGTGGGACAAATCAGACAAAAATATATCGACAAACTCGAGTTGCTCTTCAAACAACACCACATCTATCGACGGTTGCTCGCTCTTGAAAAGAAGGCGAGCTTCCCGGCGTCAAAGGAGGTGAAGGAAACGCTGGAGCAACTGGACCAACTCATAGTGGAACTAATGCTACTGTCCGAGAGCAAGTGTAGAAAGAGATGTGCTGCCCACTACGAATTCAGTCCGGTGACCAAAGAGTGGCTGGATAGGTGCCACGCATTTTGCCAGCTCATCCGGCTAAAGACAGGGAAAAGGGTGGGCAACCCGGCCAACGTGAAAAGATTTGCACTGCGATGCAAAATTGAGAACGCCTCGTCGATGTCAGCCAGCGACCTGTACAAAGGGTATGCTGCGTGCAAGGAACGCACAAAACTCTACATGGCCGACTCCCCTTGGATGCGAAAGAAGTTCCTAACTGACAAGTTGGTGGAGGCAATTGAGAACGATCGAAAAGAAGAAGCGAAGATAGTGAAGGACATGCTGCGCAATGAAGCGCAGACGAAAACATGGGGTGGAATTAAACGAACTATGGGAAAATCAGGAGCCGGCGCAGTGATGGAGGTACAAAAACCAGTGGAAGGGGGAAATGATATCCACTGCGACAACAGATCTACGGTGGAAGGAGCCATCAAGACAGAAATAGGAGAGAGGTTCGATCGAGCAGAGAGCGCGCCGATATGCCAAGGGACACTATTCAACCTGCTAGGCTATGACGCCAACACTGAAACAGCCCAGATGATACTAGAAGGCACGTTCGTACCGCCAACAGGAACGCATCCACCCACAGTTATCCTCCTGGAGGAAATCGCCAGAATTTGGGAGAAAATGGGAGAGGGAGAAGTGGACATAGTAATCAGCATGGAAGACTTCCAATATTACTGGAGGCGAGCAAAGGAGAAGACATCGTCATCATTCTCGGGGGTACACTTCGGTCATTACAAAGCAGTGGCACATTCTGACTTTCTCTCAGCTACGCTAGCGAAGAAGCTCTCGCTTATAACGGAGACTGGAGCGAGCCCAGAGCGTTGGGCTAGAGGGCTCTCCGTAATGCTCGAAAAGATCGCAGGCGTAGCGCTGGTGACAAAACTAAGAGCAATTCTCCTTATGGAAGCAGACAATAACTTTCACAGCAAGCTCATTTTTGGAACCCGCATGCTCAATCTTGCACGAGAGAACGGGATGGTACCTTTGGAGATATACAATGAGAAGGGTAAGACAGCAGAAGATGCGATTTTGCAACACGTCCTCACATATGACCTGGCGCGCCAGTGGAAAAGACCACTCCTGGTCGCCTCGGTGGATGCATCTCAGTGTTACGACCGCATTGCTCACGCAATTGCGGCTCTTACACTGTGCGCGTATAAGGTTCGAGCAAGCTTGGTGAGGGGTATGCTCCAACCCATCCACTGCATGGATTTCTATCTCCGTACAGGGTATGGACAATCGAAAGACTACGTTGGAGGCAAAGAACACACGAAGCAGGGGGCGTGTCAAGGCAATGGGGCCGCGCCAGCCACTTGGCAGCAAATCAGCGCGCTCATGATTCAGGCGCAACACCGACACCGTCACGGAATTACGATCCAAAGTCCGATCTCGAAACGCACCATCAAACAGGTGGGAGTGCTTTTCGTGGATGATACCAACCTGTGGAGCGGATTAGAGGAAGATTCTGACGTGCTCGATGTGGCACACGCGGCCCAAGAAGGGGTCAATACCTGGGGGCAATCGTTGATTGCAACAGGAGGCGTTCTGAATCCTGATAAATGTAACTACACCATCCACGATATGAAAGTCGACAAGAACGGCAAGTGGGAGTACACCGACACGGAGCCAAAGGGAAAAAGGGCGAGAGCAACAGCGAAGAAGAGTTGGACTCTCTGGCCCCATTTGAAGAGATCCAGCTCGGCGTGCCAAGGGTGAATGGGGACATCACTGCAATCAACCGCCTCAAGTCCAGTGAGGCGGTCAAGAATTTAGGCCTCTTCGCACGGCCTGACGGAGCCAATAGCCCCCACTTAGATCAAATGAAGGCCCGAATGGAAACCTGGACCGCAAAGGTGAAGAATGGGATTCTGCCGACACGCTCGGTCTGGACCAGCTATACCCACCAATTCTGGGCGGGCATGCGATATGGGCTGGGCGCTTCGTCGGCGTTGATGAAAGAGCTACGGGAGGGACTCGGCTCCTCTGATTTCTACCTGATCAGCAGTCTCGGGGTGGTCAGATCAATCAAGAAGGAATGGAGGTACTTGCCGCCAGCCTCCAGCGGGATGGGACTGTTTGATCTCACAACAGAAACCACGGCGGCAACTATCAACTCGCTCCTTCAACACTATGGCACGGATTCACCAGTAGGCATTACGCTTGAGGCAAACATGGAGAATTTGCAAATAGAATTAGGGGTGCGGGGCTGCCCGCTGGATTATGACTTTGAAACATGGGGACATCTGGCCACCAATGGCTGGGTGAAATCTCTGTGGGAAAAGGTCGATCATTTCGGGCTGGGATTGCACCTTGAATACAAAAGCCTGCAACCAACGCAAGAGAGGGACTACCCCGTCATGGAAGAAATCATGAAGCTCAAACCAAGTAAAGAGCGCTCTACCAGAATCAATCGGTGTAGGAAACAACAGGAGGTGATATGGATGTCGGATCTCGCCAGCGCCAGCGGGAAGGTTGTTGAACCCCACTACTATGAGGATTGGCGCGACTCCCACGAGGGGTCACTGGGTAAACATCGGTCAAGTCTGCCGTTTGGCAGAGAGTACCCCACCAAAAGAGACTGGGAGGAGTGGAGGAAGGCCCTGAATTCCCTCACGTTTGAGGGTCCAGATCTGCTCAAATCTGTGGGGAAATGGAGGCGACCAGCTCTGAGAACCTGGCGATACTGGCTCGATGATAGAGGCGTAACAATAACAGCGGTAGGGGACAAGGAAACCCTGGTATAATCGACCAGAACCACAAAGACGAGAGGCCACAAGAAATTCGTCTTCTCACACTTGGTCCTAACGACAGAGAATGCCAAGACTAGCGCGGAGGGAACAGCCGCATCAATAACTCACAGCACCAACGATGACTTCACCCTCATCAGCTCGTGTGTACAGCAAGAATCAACCGCCGACAAGGAACAGCCAGACATCATCGACCTCCTCGACGAATGGGGAGGGACATGGACGTGGGAAAAGCTGGAATACGAGGAAGATCTACAGTGGCTCTCGGAAGCACTAAAGGCGGGCTCGCTCGTGTGCGTGACCGACGGATCACACGACAGGGCACGCGCTCGAGACATCAGCGGGGCAGGCTGGATAATATATTGTGTACGGTCGCGGAAGAGCCTGAGGGGATCATTCGCTTAACGCTCAAATTCAGCAAGCAGCTATAGAGGCGAGCTACTGGGTATGCTAGCAATTCATCTATTCGTATTGGCGGTGGAGGAAAGTGGAGGACTGGACGGGGGGGACAGCTGAGGTCCATTGCGACAACAAGGGTGCCATATATACCTTCGACAAAGAAGGGAAAAGGGTGCCAGCCGGCTCGAAAAACGCGGACATACAGAGAGTCCTGAGAAGAATAAAGGCGCGTATGAAAGGAAAACAGTCGAGACATCATGTCAAAGTCCACCAGGGCGATCATAAAAGGCACAGCCAACTCAGTCTCGCCGCTCAGCTCAATTGCATATGTGATGACCTGGCGAAGGATGCAGTAAAAGAGTCGAGAGTGGCACTTGATGATGAAGGGTTCATGAAGGACACTCGTACGGATCGGCTACCTCTGGAGCTGGCATCGCTAATGATTGGTACAACAAAACAAACGACAGACGTGGCTAAGGACCTACACTACTTATAGGGAAATCAAGAGCAAAACCACTGATGACAAAGACGGGAGTGTTGTCAGCGGAAGCATTTGACCTGGTGCGGTGGGACGACATCCGGCGGGCGCTGGACAGCAAGCCAAGAATGTACCAGCTTTGGTACGCAAAGCAAGGCTCGGGGTACTGCGGCACAGGGAAAAATATGAAGCAATGGCAGATGACAACCAACTCAGGATACCCAAACTACAACCAACCCAAAGAGGACGCGGCTCATCTCAACGTATGCGGAAGTAAGGACAGGAAACGTCTCCTCCAGCGCAGCATATGCGAACTCAAAGAGTGGATGGAAGAACACAACACTCACCCAGACATAGTGGAGTTTGTGCCGCTGTACCTGGCCCACAGAGGTGACAGAGGATTGGCAAGTTACGACTGGGTGTCCACAGGCTTCCGAGCAGCCGCAGAAGAACAAGACCTTATCAGATGGAGGAATTTCACCGAAGGAAAAATTGCGGAGCGCTTCCGTCTCGAACAAGAGAGCTATCTGCTCAGCCAGGACACGCGAATGACTATCGACTCGTGGATGAAAGGGCTCATTGATCAACTCCTCTCGCTGACACACTCCCAATGGATATTCCGGAACATTACGAAGCACCATAGCGTAAATGGAACGATTCAATTGGAAAAGCGGGAATCGGTCATGAAAGAAATCAAGAGACAGCTAGATATGGGCATGGGTTCTCTGCCGGAAGAATTGCGGTGTCTACTCGAAATCGACACCACAAATCTGTACAGGGGAAGCTCTCAGGATCAACAATACTGGCTGTTCGCCATCATAGCAGCCAGGCAAGCGGCAGAAGCGGCGCTTGCCATCTCGAAGGGCGAAACGAAAAGCTGGACAGAGGTCTGCAGGGACAAGCGATATGAAGCGGTACAATTTCAAACGCCCCTGCCACAGAACACTGGTGATGAACAGCGACCAATTCCACCGGCCGAAAAGCAGCCAGAAAGCGGCTCGCGACCAATTCCACCGGCCGAAAAGCAGCCAGACAGCGGCTCTACTACCAAACAAACAGAATCTAGCGAACCTGAATCCAGGACGCCTCCAAAAGGACGAGCCCGGAGAAGGGCGCGGAAATCCACTCCAGATAAGGCACCAAAGGCGACCAGAGGCGCCCAATCAGGCACTCAACCAGCTCCATGGACTGCTCACCTATCTGTCGGGAATCGGGAGGAAGGAGGCAATCTCCTCTCATGCTACGAGGCGCCACCTACCATACGGGCGACAATCGACCATGCGCGGGAAACCGCGAGACAAGGTCCTGCGGGGACTATGGCCGCCAGGAAAGTAAATGAATCGGTAGACCTAGGCAGTCTACAGAGGCTGGTCACAGAGACATGGTTAAATGACCAAGTGATCAACTTCATTGCAAAACAAGTCATTCAACAGGGAACATCAGACATTGACTGCTACTCAAGTTACTTCTTCTCCAAGCTACTACACAACTCCTCGGCTGCGGGCCGCTACGACTTTGCCACAGTCCGCAATTGGCACGGATCCAGAGAGCTGCGGCAAACAGGGACGACCATCTTTGATTACAAACATGTTCTAGTACCAATAAATAGGGACAACTCTCATTGGCTGCTCGTTCACGTGGATATCGAATCAAGGAAGATCTGCCTGTATGACTCGAGCGGCAACCAAACAATGGCAAACAACTCCAACGGTGGATACCTAACGGCAATGCAGAGATACCTGCAAGAGGCAGAGGCGGAGGCAGCGCGCGGGCCGCCAGGAAGGACAGCAAACCTAGCCTCATGGACCACCTCAAACAGATCAGGCTCTACACCAAAGCAGACGAACGGATACGACTGTGGAGTGTTCACCCTGGTCAACATGTCTCTTTTAGCCCGCAGAGAGACCCTCAACTCTAGCAGCTACTCACAAGAGACAATTTACAGGCGCCAGAATCGCCAGCATATAGCTCATGTCATCCTGAGCACTAGTGAAATTCCAGTGCCTCTGCAGATCTCCGGTGGGCGCTTGCCGCAGACCGCGACGGCCACCCCCTCAGCACCTCCCGGCACTTCCAGGCTAAGTAGAACCTCTGTACCACAAAAGGCAGCAAAGGCGTACAGAAAGTGCAAGCGTCAGGAGAAGCAGAGGTTGGTGGTTGGAGGGAAGAGAGTAACGAGAATGGCAACGTACACAGAAGACCAGCCGAGGATCGCAACGACCCTGCTCAACAGGAAAAGAACAGAATTTTCACTTGCCACGGCAAGCAATCCAAACAAGACCTCGCAGAGACAGATACCTGAACATCGCACAAAGCGCAAAGGCGAGGAGGAGATGTCCAGGACGACCACATTTCAAAAGAAAAGATGATCTCCACCCCCTTCTGTGACGGCTTCAGCTACAGCCGCTTACTGACCTCGGGTCAAAGGCATGCCCCATCGCGTAACAAGAAACTGTGTTACTTTGCTGTTTGGAAACCCTCTCGGCAACTGAAAAGACCGCGGCCCCCCTTAGAGAGCTGTTTGAGAGTCCGGTTATATACTAGACGTAGATATGTAATCCGATTTACTAGGTAATTCATTAAGGCTATCTTCTGTCTAGAGTAGAAGAGTCGTTAAAACTATCAATTATCTAGCGTTCTTGTCAATTCTTCAAGAATAGTTTATTTTACATGTATTGAGTGTGCGGAATAGCCAGAGAATTGTCAAAGTGGTTGGGGAGCTGTGTCCATGGGCTGATGAGCATTCCGACATTGCACAGCATGTAGAACTGAGTAAATTTATCAATCCAATCCGGCTCAGCTACCAGTATGACGTAGAACTTGGTAGTGCTTCTTGTTTCTTTCGTGAAACCTTCATTGCATCGGTGGTGTCTTGGACAGGGTGCTGTGTTGTGTCCTTTAACTCCATGGGGACTGAAGGTGCCTCTCTCTGTTGGATCTCCAAACAACAGAATTTTCCATCCGGGCGGAAGCAATGGTACTGCATCATATGAATGTTGGCCATATCCCTTTGCCTCGAAAATTGTAGCCTGGCTACAATTTTCGATGTAGGACTCGCAAAATTGTAGCCAGGCTACAATTCTCGATTTAACTAGCAATTGCCACTGGGTAACAAACATGTCAGTCCCGTGAACTAAGACCTCTACATTGTGCCACTGGATGGAACTCCGCCCCGTCTCTCTCCTTTCTGTTGCGCGATGCTGCCCGACAGCGACGCCACCGGGACGCGGGCGGTTGTGGTGGCAGCAGCCCTCGTCCCCCTCCACAGGTTGCCACCCTCGTCGTCGTCCTGGGCGTTGTGAGGAAGATGGGGGGCTTGGGGAGGGCGGCATAGGGGAGACGAGGGTGGTGGCCTCCCGGAGGAGCTAGGACTGCCATGGGTCATCCGCGGAGACGTCGAGGGAGGAGTCGGTGTTCTGCTCAAGCGCGAGCGCGCCGGCGGGCGTGGCGCCGGAGGGCGGGCCGGCCCCGTCGGCCCCTCTTGCTGTGCTTGCCCATTGCTGCGGAGATTTGAAAATCCACTTTTGGCTTTTCACTTTTCACTTTCGTATACTTAGACTTGTAGTGGTTAAATCTGAACCCTTTAATTTCAAATTCGTTGTCTATTTTAAAAATTTCGAAAATCGAGTTTTGGCTTTTGGCTTTTGACTTTGAGCAATACTTGTCCAGGCCCTAAGTAGCCAATCGAGAAACACGTTTCTCAAACGTCGTGGTGCCGTTGGACAGATCATAGCCTAAACCCGTCCGTTCTTCCGTCCTTCCGCGCAGGGGAGCAACTGGTACTGTAACGGGCCCTCCAGAGGCGGTGTAACTACGTTTCCGGGAAACGGGCAATGTACAGAGTACAGACAGTCTGCTAGCTAACACCGTGTAAAAAGGACCGGCCTAGCTGGGATCTTAGGCCACCCCTGCCTGTCCCCCTCCAACCCCGACTACCATGGTCCTCTTCAAACAATTACCACACCTGAACGCGCTACCTCGACCGCGATAGCGCCTTTCTTCGCTTCAAATGATGTCGCGGAACATTGATAATTTGATAATTTTAATTAATTAATTTATCGTTGTTTGCAATGGATCCAGGCGGCTCCAATCAACAGGCGAATGCCGTCATGATCACAGTCGAGGTGGGGGAGAGGCGCGCCGAACGCGTGTTCTGCTACTACATTGTGTTGTCATTGTTTTTGAACCTCTGCTCGTTTGCGGTCTCCATTCCTTCCAACCGAGCGTTGTTCCTGAGACGCCGACCGTGTGAGCTTCCCCGCGGTCCCTAGGCAGTCGTGGTAGCGTTCTGGAAGACGACAGTGATTCAGACAGCGGGTCCGAGGACGGGGGGGGGGGTGCAGGGATTGCCGTCAATTCGTCTGCTTGTGCTAGAGATGAGCATCCACTGGCTTGTCTTCGTGTTTGTCCTGTACAAGACCGTTTCTGTGCTGTACTGGACGTACGGGACCCTCCTGTTGGCAACAGTGCCCGTTCCCGTGAACGTGCACGGGATCACTCGTCGTCCACGAGGCCGCATTTTACATCCGCACCTTCCGCGAGCTGTACGAGGCTTGTACTACGTCATTGATTTATTGGGGGGAGGACGGAGGACCAACTAGTAGCAAGGATCCGGACCAAATGTGCAAGTACGGTGTGCTGCAGTACGTGTTGGTCAAGATCCGTACCTTGATTATCATGATCGCGCTAGAGGCTGCGGAGAAGTTCGAGATGGGAGCGTGGGAGTGGACCCAGCCCTACACGTACGTGGTGATTGTCATGGACTGGAGCTTGGGATACCCACTGTATGGTACTGCCTGGTCAAGCTGTACTATGCCACCAAGGACAACCTGAATTGTTGTGAGGGAGCACCTAGCAACGTAATGTGATAATATTATAAAGATTCTATAATGTAAAATGCAAAGACAATGTGTTATATTTACTGGGGCGGACTCACCGCCGAAAACAACAGAAGAACGGAAGAGAAGTGGCGGAATCAGGCGGGAAGTTTATCAAAAGATATGGAGCAAATTCCAATATTCATTTTATGCAGTGTCCTTGTTCACAACATAATCTATTCATTTCCATTTCGATTATGTTTCCCTTTCTCTTCAATATTACATCATTGTCGGTTCCCACTTCTACTTGTATCTCATTTCCCTTCCATTCCTATGGCAAGTTGATTGTTACCCAATATTGTTACTCGATTATGTTTTCAGTTCCCTCCAATATTGCATTCTTTTCATTTCCATTCCATTCCCATATCATTCCAATATCAGGTCAATTCCCATCTCCATTCGTGTCTTGTTTCCCTTTCAGTTCCATTATGATTGATTGTTATGTCGCGGTTTCCCTTTGCTGTGTACATTTGTACGGATTGCAATAGTGACGGTAAACCCCACCCCAAACACCCTCTATGTTGCACTACACATGGTCTTGTTGATGCAGGTAGTCCATCGCCGCAGAGGCCATGGCTACCGTTGTTGACGGAGACCGTGGTTGTACCATTGCCGCAGATGTTGAGGCGGAGAAGCCGCTGGACGGCTGCAGCGTCTGTCGGAACTTGGTGCCGGACAGCTTCTTCTCGTTGAGTTTCTTCTCCTTGGCCTCGTCCGCCGTGATGTAGCTCTCCTCGTCCGTGTACACTATATTCAGGCTGAGCACCGGCGTGACGCCAAGCTCGGGCCCCTTCTCCTTAGCCAGGTCCTGCGTGTCGTAGGCGCTGTAGCAGTCCTCACCCATGCCGGAGCTCTTGGACCCGGCCATGTCGCGGCCGATGATAAAGTGCGTGCAGCTGAAGTTTTTGCGGATCATCATGTGCTGGATGGCGTCACGAGGCCCAGCTATGTGCATGCTATACGACAGGTACTCCCACAGAGTGCGGTCGTTCTTCGTCTCCTCCTTCAGCACCTCGTACGTCTTGTACCGGACCGCGCTGTCCGTGAACTCCACCGTGGCAATGGCGCGGTCGCCGTCCTTCAGGAGGACCTTGTCGCCGGGCTGCAGGTCCTCGTCGTCCGTGTCAAACACCACGGGTGGCCAAAAAGGAGGCCGTCGGGCAGGGCGAGCTCGTCAATCACGTGCTTGTACAACACCTTGTCCATGAAGCCCGTCAGCGGCAAGAACCCGCTGTTCATAATCAGCTCCACGTCGCAGAGCTGCCGCGAGCTCATCTGTAGTTCCTTTGTGGTGGCGGCAATGGCGGCCTCCTTGTCCTCGGCACTCTTGACCATGAGATCGACCAGGGTGTTGCCGTGGAGCGTCTGCTTGGCCATCTCCAAGTGGCTGGACCGCACGGGAACCGGGACAAAGACATCTTCACCCGCAACACCACGGGAGAGTGACCGTGCCGCCGGTGTGCTGACGGCAGTGAAGGTAGAGGCCGTGGCGGCAATGAACAGGACAGCGAGGAACAGTTTCATCGTGATCGGGATGGGGTATGGACAAAAAAGAAAAGTGACAAAAAGTAAGAAACGGTGTTATTGCTTGCCTGCCTTGCTGGATCGACGATGATCTGCTGTGGCGCTCCGAGGCCGTACTTTGGACCGCTCTTTCGTGGTGACGGCGGAAGGGACCCGCTCGGGGAAAGGCACTGCGGGTGTGGTAAGGGAGTAATAGAGCCACACGGGGGCCGCGGACTTAATGGCGTGGCGTGTGTGCGACGGAATAAGCAACGGCGGTCCGCATTACTCGGAAGCTGATTGTCATGGTGAAAACTAGTTGAATGCTAAACTAGTTGTTTGTGACGTCCTCAACACAACTATTGAAATTACACCGGCGGGCTCGTTCGAGCTTGATCATTGCCTACGCTAGGAACTAGTACGGCGCTACGTGGTTACGGTACCAGTCGCTCCACTGTTCCGTCCTTCCGTCCTTCCGTCCTTCTGTCCTTCCGTTCCATCCATCCATCTATCTACTCCTGATCCATCCATCCATCCATTCATCCATCCATCCATCCATCCATCCATCCATCCCAGCCGGTCATCGGTCATCCATCCTGCCTGCAATCATCCACCATCGACCACCACGCGCGCAGCGCATGCACCCGACCGTCTCCTGCAACAGCAAGATCATGGAGCCATAACATAAAACATAATTGTAACCACAACGTAAGCCGGTCAATCGGGGTGCAATCTATCGCGGCCGCGCAACCAACTTTTACCATGCAACCGCAGGCTCAACAACCGACCTATCCTACCGCAACACGAGAACTCAGCCTAACTGATGACATCAATATCTATCGGTTGTTTCGCACGCACAGACATCTCGAGAGGTCAGTAGTTCTCGACTGCGTCTACGTCTACGACCCTCGACGCTGGTAGCCCAACGCCGCGATCGAACTGTAATGATTATAACCTCTTCGTTGTGTTCGCGCCGCCCGTTTGAGCCGCGGCGTCTCGTCTCCTTCACGGAGACCTGACGTCGCAGGTCTCGCGGTCCGGTGCACTTGGAGACAACCCTACCCATTCTGAGGAATCTCAATGCGACCATACTCTATGAGCAGTTCTGCGACTGTCGCTGTTCCGCCGTGGCATTTATTTCTCGACCTGCGCTCACTTCGCCTTGCCCATCGAACGCCCGTGTTATCAGTTGGCCCCAGTTGCGCGGTATTCGTCCGTAACGCGCAAACACAAACGAGCAAACGCATGACGAGCAGACCGACGACGAGGCCGCCCCGTGACGCGTCCGGATGTGGTTGTGGGCGGCCACGGAGTTGAACACGCAGGGTACGTTCGTATCGTTCCTCCCTGCCCCGTGCCTTGGTGCCGAATGATGATCAATGAAAATTACCAAGATCTTTTCTGAATCCACGTGAAGATCGATCATGTTGGCTGATAGCAAGCACCACACTCCATACCACGATGACTCAAACACGTACCAGTCTTCATGCTCAATGTTGCTCGTGTCGCGCTATTCTGCTCTCTCTACCCAGCTGCTGTAGCTTGACGGGACACTGGACAAGATGACAGATCTATCGAAGTATGCCGCCTGACTGCCGATCCCCGAGGTTCTCAATAAGGAAGAGAAGCACGATCGGAGGACGAGCCGTCACGACAACACGACATGACCTTGTCAAGCAACACTACTGAATGCAGCTGCGAGTGTTTTGTCTGGCCCCTATCTCAAGGTGTTCGACTTCGTCCCCATCCCGTGGGTTGCTAATTATCGACAATAGCTCTGCTACGCTCCCCACCACACCTGTGGTTACCATCAAGAAGAGGTCCGAAGGCACAACATTGGCAAGGCTTTCTGTATTTTGATCATGACTGTGACCACATACAGGCAGGATACTGAGTAAGGTACGTGCGAACGACACGGGAGTAGAAACGAATTTCCAAGTGATTTTACCTTTGAGTGTATGCCGCCCCAGTCGGATTTACACGTGACGAGTATCATTCAACTAAATGTATTGTACATGATTGAAACGAACCCCTTTCTTCCTGTGTTTGTTCGGTGTCATTTCTTTGTATTTATAGCTCACCCTTCCCATGACGTGTTCACATTTACTTTATCAGGGGAAGGATTGTCCAAACATAGATGTATTACTGCAACGTTTTGATGTATGTGTCTCAGTTGTTCTCTTGTGGGTGTGGTTCCGAATTCATCCATTGGAGATACGGATTAAGGAAGCCAAGATGTCGTAGCGTCTGCCGATTCATGGAGAGACTTCATAGGGAAAAATCCCGAGGCAACCGGCTTCTCAAGTCAGTTATGTTTAGGATGAGAGGATGTCGAAGATCAGTGATTGGTGTTATCGTTAAGGTTATGTAGTGGTTCAAACAAAGTGGCAATGATATGATAATATTAAGTTGTCCACATTAACCTTGACTGTACTGCCACAGATAATAACTATACTGAGCCGGTAATTATACTTGTGACTGTACTTACCATTTCCATTTTAATTATGGGTCATAAATCTGACCAATTCCATTTCTGTTTAATTTCAAATGAAACAGGAATGGATTTAACCAGCATCACCATGTTTATTACTGTTATCTGGTGATGCTACATTAATCATACTGTGATCAACCCAATATTTTTGGTGGGAACTCGTTGCGCACCCAGTGGAGGTGGGGGAGGACCTTGAGTTGGAGGAGATCTGTAGGGAGGGAGCCAGGGGTACGGTGAGGTGAGTCTCTTGCTGTTGTTGTCTTTTTTATTGTTAGTTGTTTGTCAACATCCTCGTCCTTTTCCACGGGGTCTCGGAACGGTTCCGGGGGAGCAACATCCGCTGGTCGAGTTGGGATGCCTGGGAATGTTGTTGGTATTATACTCACCTTTTAGAAAAAGAGGAAGTATTACCATTTGATGATATAAAGTTATAATTGTCATTGGTTTTCTGTCTCTAACAAATTGGATCTGGCAGATGCAGGCTTGCACCAGAAGTAAATAAGACGTGAGAAATTGTATGTATAGTACCCAGAGGTACATACATCGGTAACTGCAGTACCAAAAGGGTATTAGTTCCTACAGTATTACGTGGTTGAATAGACGTTGATAGTTGGCGGAGAGACTTTCAGCCCAAGATACTCGTCTGCACTTGTGTGTTGGTGAAGGTTCACCAGCTGACGACTTATCGTCACACCATCTACTACGCACAGCACTGTGAATAACGATTCACGGAATACGGACAAAAAGCTACAGCATGCACTCATAATATTCTACCCCAAATTTGTGTGTGTTGTTTTCGTATTCCAACCAGTTGATTGCTGGGTTGTTTTGTTCCGTCCCCCTGCCTTCCACGGCATTCCGGACGGTCGACAAATTGATTTGGACACCTTGCAATCCTCGTTGTCGTCACCAAAGGCAACACGGCATTGCCTTGGCATTGGGCCATTTCAGATCCTGACTATGGCAGCCTACTAACAAAATAAGTCACGTAGTCCAAAACTGCCCATTTTGGGGTCGTTCCCCCAACCTGCAGCTCCCCCCGGACGCACTGGTATCCCCCAGGTCGGTACGCCTCAATCTCCACAGTTAGACGAGTTGGGCACACTGACCACAACCTCCCAACTATCATTTTGCATTCCCCCATGTTGGGGGGAAAGTACACTCTTTTGGTTCTTGGCAGCATCAATTTAACCAAATAGATGTATTTATTAATCTGTCAACCAACTCTACTGAATTGTAAGCTGACTGGTCTGGCTCGGCGGGCTCGCCTAGTTAATGGCGGTTTCTCCTGATATGTCATCAGTCATTCTTTTGTGGGCGCGTATTGGGGACACTGTTACCAAAGTCCACTACCCTCAAACTCATCAAAAACCAGGTCTAGTCTTGCAAACAAAAACTGTTCTGTTCTCGTGTGACTATAGTTCAGCTAGCTACCCAAATATCGCACAGTTGTCAAATTTTTACTACACGACGCTCTCTTCCCCCTGTTACCTAGCTCCGGGTCTAGTTTGCTTGTTGGCGTATGCTGTGGGCCTAAGTGCCCCAAAACTTGTTCGACTTCCTTTTAAGCAAAAACGACTCTTCACTTCTTGCACAAACCACTACATTCTCATGAAACCCAAGGTCACAGAACTGTCAAATCTCCAGAAACTTGTTGAAGTACTTTTCCAAGACGCCCCCTTCCCCCCCGTCTCGCGTGTCAAATACCGAACCAATGAATCATAGTATAAACACATTCATGGCAACAATGATGATCGCGCTCCCCTCGTAAAACAACAATGAAACTCTCCACCACCCCATCCGTTCCAACGGGGCATCGTCACTACTTACCACGGATTTTTATTCTTCGTAGCATTGGCATGTGTGTTCTCCGGCTGCCTCGACTCTCCATTTCCCTGATGAGCCCCCCTTTTTGTATTGCCAGTAGAGACGTACAAAGGTCGATTCAGAGTCATACGGTGTCAGTATGTTTAATCGGATGTAGTGGGACAGACGGGGGGGGGGGGGGCTTCCGATCCTCCCCTGTCTATTTTACCCCTCAGAGCTATTGATTTATGCCCTATAATTTTTTTCTTTGACAACGATGGTTGT
>JAZGVR010000026.1:0-10624 GCA_037356255.1 Thalassiosira tumida | reverse complement strand
GGGGGGGGGGGGGGGGGGGCTTCCGGCTGGCCCACCATCTGAACTTCATCCAAATCTGACAGATACTGCCGTTCTGCCAACACGGTGGTGGCCAACTGTCGTGGTGATGGTGGAGACGTTGGCACACTATTATTTGCCTCACAATCTTGTCTTTGCCCTTTTCTTATACTATGCTGCTATTTGTTTGCCGCTGTCATCTCCACTTGCCGCATTTTGCGTATTTATGTAATTGCCAGTGTCATCAACAAGGCCCTTGGTCCTACAATTGATCCGTAACCATGGTAAGGTTCCACACTGTATTTGTACCGCAACCTGCAATTGTTGTGGTCACATCACTCACTTACCTTTTGTATTTGCAAAAGCAACAATTTCATCCACAAGGCGCTTACCCTCCAACGCTCCAACGGTGATGTAGTCCACGAGACTCTGTTTGGGCCTGATTTCGGCGTGACTCTTCATTCTGCCTTCAAGGTGAATGATATTCAGTTGGATTTTGACCTGCACCAAGTTGATCCTCGGTTAATTGGTTTACTCCAACTGATCCTGATTCACAACCCGTCAGGCTTGTTTCTCTTCCGCCTTGGCCTTTGTCACGATCAATTGTTAGTTTTGTTTGCAAATATTGACGAAAGGCTGTTGTTGAACGGGCACTTGTTCAATGGTGGTTCGGGCAACATTGTGGTTTCGGATCTGATAAATGAGGACAGGATTAATGGTGGTACCACTACGCCAAGTGCCATCCCATTTTACGAGGAAGTTGGAATAAAGAATTATCTCCCTGCCCAGGACACAGCATTCTTCCACAGCCCCCATCTTATTGTGTTCCCTTCCCTGGGACCCAACAACAATGTTTCTGCGAACTCCAGCACCCATGTGTGCCCTCCTATCAATTCAAATACCCCAGCAGCAATGGATTCCAACGGAGTCCAGACACCAAATACAACAGATACCAAGGGAACAGACGACGACATCAATGGGGCCGCTTTGTCAAAAAAAGGAATTAAAGGCTGCTTTGAGGGATAGGAAGTGGAAAGAGGCACGTCGTCAACGGTCGAGCGCTGCTGCCAGGAAAAGAAAGGAAGATAATACCGCTCATATGAGAATGACTTGACAGTTGGAGAAAGAGAAGATTGCCGGGAAGGAGAACAATCAACAAAATACAACCGACGTTCCCGATTTGGTAAGTGTCCTTTGTCCTTTTCTTTATTATCTTGTTTAACTATCACTTGTATTCTTCCCAACTCACTTACACTTTTCCTATAGACATACCTGTGTATCATATACATATTTATGTGTAACAATAAACTGATTCCCAGCCAAGGACAAAGGTGAGAAAGATGGCGTCACTTCCCTCAGCCTTAACTCCCTCAGCCGTAAGTTCCTCACCCAATTTCTTGTGTGCTATTCCTCACTGTTGCCATTCTGTTGCTGTTTCCAGTATCTTTGTGTTGCTGCTTTGTTGACATTGCCATACCGTATTGTTGCCGTTGCCGTTGCATTGCCATGCCATATGTGCCATGCCGTATTGCTGCCTATCTGTTGCCAATACATTGCCATTCCATATTGTTGCTGCCGCCTTTTTATTGCCGTTGCTGTTTTGTTGGCATTGCCGTACCGTGTTTCTGTTGCATTGCCATACCATAGTTGCCATGCCGTATTGATGTCTGTCTGTTGCCGATGCATTGCCATGCCGTGTTAATGCCGTTGTCTGTTTATTGCCGTTGTTGTGTGTTGGCATTGCCGTGCCGTATTGTTGCTATTGCAATAACTATATAGTATTGTACATATTCATATCTTCACAGAAAAGCCAAGGGACGACAAAGACGGCAGCTACATCAACGCCCCCGAGGCAAAAG
Organism: Thalassiosira tumida; assembly: GCA_037356255.1. NCBI lineage: Eukaryota > Bacillariophyta > Thalassiosirophyceae > Thalassiosirales > Thalassiosiraceae > Thalassiosira > Thalassiosira tumida. The sequence goes on along the minus strand of JAZGVR010000026.1, from coordinate 8,768 downwards.
AGCCATCCAGAGCTTCCTCCCAAGGATTTCACCGACCTACAACACGCGGCAACGGTTTGTCTATCAACACCAGAAAAGCCAAGACAAAGCAGGCCAACTGTCATGTCACTTGGTACCAAGAACATGATTGACTGTCTAAAAGCCAAGTATGCGTGTGCCCAATCAGATGTGCACAGAGAAATACAATTACTGCTCAGCCAAGGCTGGAGGAGGAATGAAAAGGCTGCTCCCAAGCTGCCAAAGATTGCATTGTCCATTTGTGTCATTAACGAAGACGCTTTTTTGTTCTATCATCCATGAGGTCACGCGAACCGGGAACTTTGGTCACGCAATTGCAAGGAATTCCATCATGCCAATGGCAACTTCGACTACAATGTAGATGATGGCTCATTGCAGGCAAGACAGGAAGCTGTCCGACGATTGGTGAAGGAGATACTGGCTATCGGGGATGATGACCAGATTGCCTTAACCCTCACGGTTGCTCTCCAGCACCCTAGTGTGAAGCCTTATGTGGATTGCATTGGAATAATATATTACTCTGAGGAGGTAACCCTTGGTCTACACGCACTTCGAAAAATGCAGCATGTAGTTTGGAGGGTGACGGAAGGAACATATAATGGAAGACATTCCAAGGACTGTCGTGTTTTGCTCACGTTTGTGTCCATGTTTCTTTTGCATGATATTGACAACAAGTCTGCTGTTTCAAAAGTATTTTTGTATCGTACTGTGTATGACTCAATGACACACCAGTCTGCGCAGCGTTGGTGACTGCAGGGCAAGAGAAGTTGGAACGCTTTAATAAGGATGACCTTTTGGACTTCACAGCAGTTGACAAAGAGGCCCATAGCTGTACGTACACGGAGGAGGATATACCTGCAATGCGTGCGTGAATGGTTGATAACAAGGCAATCCTAGATTCACCCAACGAGAAAGATACGATTCGGGCAAGATACATTTACGGTTAGTAAAGATGTCAGCATTGTCAAATATGTATTTTTTCTCTGTTTGTACTTCCCTTGGCTAACCTTGCTCTTTTCGTTCTTGCTTGTTTGATAACTAATAGGTAATTTTATCAAACTTGGTACAGAGGCTAATGGAGACATCACCTACCAATCGGAACAAAGAATAATAGTCAGTGTGGGTCCTGCAAGACTTGACTTTTTAATGTACAAGTCCGTTGACAAGGGTGGCTATGCTGGCGCTAGGAATATGACTAGAGGAGTTCAATTTTCACTGGACACCATCCGAACTTACTGGCCTAACTGGTTAAAAATAATGACTGATAATAACAGGAACATGTGTGCTTGTGAGTGCTGCCAGACCATGACATATCTTCACATAGCTTATGTAGCCAAACAAAGAAACATTATTCAACGTGAACAAGCCGAGATAGATGAAATGCCAGAATAATTTCTGATAATGTGGTTTGCTAAGAGTCACAAAGAGGAGCAATTTAAGGCGTACAAGGCTTCCACATTTATTTTGGTGGATGATGGAACTGACAAGCAAATACACTCATATGGAGATGGTGCTTGCAAACAATATGGTTGTGGGGCTAGAGTGGAGCTAGCCGGACATACTTACCCCTTCATTCCTATGGCTGTCAAAAAAGAGATTGCCAGAAATGTAAAGAGCAAGGGTACACCCCACCAGCATTTGAGACCTCTTTTTGTTGATCCCCAAGAAATAATAACTTTTCAAAATTCACGATACTATTTCGTTGCACTGTTCCGGGTCATGAAGGCACCACCATTACCAAATTTTAGAAAGAAACAAAATGATAGTGTATCTTGTGAAAAGGGAATGAAGAGAATGTTCCAGGATCGATGAAGAAAAATAAGTCCAAGGTCACGGTGCGCAAGGTTTGCCAACTCTTTCAGTAGTCATTCATCCACTTCATTGGCAAAGACAGTGATTATGCACATGCCATGAAAAAATGTTTGTCACATGCAAAATGTAAAACTGTTGGGTAAGAAGATGAAGATTATGCCACTGGAAAAATACATTAAAAAGGCAGATGGGAAGGTAATCGGGCTTGAGCGTGATTTTATGGAAAATATGGGTGTAAGCGCTGATAACAAAATTTAGTTCCAGTATATTTTTCTAAATCTATCTTGCTGGAAGGCGAGTGGATTTCTGTTCATCTTCGGCGGCTTGGCAAGGACATCTTTGAGACAAGACTGTACCCAATTTTATCAACACAGAAGAAGTAGGATGGACGGGTTGTGTACTGTACCACAGAGATGGTGTGCAATACAATGATGGAGGACCTCGCAAAGCAAGAAGAGCTGGCGCAACTGTAACGCATGTCGAGTCATGCTAGATGACACAGGTGGATGTGCAGGCCAGTACATATATGGCCCAGCTCTCTTCTTGCTTTCGAAGTTTGTATTCGTAACTATCTATTATTGTACATATTCATATCTTCAGAGACAAGTCAAGGGACGAAAAAAACGGCAGCTACATCAAAACCCCCGAGGCAAAAAAGCCATCCGGAGCTTCCTCCCAAGGATTTTATCAACCTACAACACGCAGCAACGGTTTGTCTATCAACACCAGAAAAGCCAAGACAAAGTAGGCCAACTGTCATGTCACTTGGTACCAAGAACATGATTGACTTTCTAAAAACCAAGTATGCGTGTGCCCAATCAGATGTGCACAGAGAAATACAATTACTGCTCAGCCAAGGCTGGAGGAGGAATGAAAAGGCTGCTCCCAAGCTGCCAAAGATTGCATTGTCCATTTGTGTCATTAACGAAGACGCTTTTTTGTTCTATCATCCATGAGGTCACGCGAACCGGGAACTTTGGTCACGCAATTGCAAGGAATTCCATCATGCCAATGGCAACTTCGACTACAATGTAGATGATGGCTCATTGCAGGCAAGACAGGAAGCTGTCCGACGATTGGTGAAGGAGATACTGGCTATCGGGGATGATGACCAGATTGCCTTAACCCTCACGGTTGCTCTCCAGCACCCTAGTGTGAAGCCTTATGTGGATTGCATTGGAATAATATATTACTCTGAGGAGGTAACCCTTGGTCTACACGCACTTCGAAAAATGCAGCATGTAGTTTGGAGGGTGACGGAAGGAACATATAATGGAAGACATTCCAAGGACTGTCGTGTTTTGCTCACGTTTGTGTCCATGTTTCTTTTGCATGATATTGACAACAAGTCTGCTGTTTCAAAAGTATTTTTGTATCGTACTGTGTATGACTCAATGACACACCAGTCTGCGCAGCGTTGGTGACTGCAGGGCAAGAGAAGTTGGAACGCTTTAATAAGGATGACCTTTTGGACTTCACAGCAGTTGACAAAGAGGCCCATAGCTGTACGTACACGGAGGAGGATATACCTGCAATGCGTGCGTGAATGGTTGATAACAAGGCAATCCTAGATTCACCCAACGAGAAAGATACGATTCGGGCAAGATACATTTACGGTTAGTAAAGATGTCAGCATTGTCAAATATGTATTTTTTCTCTGTTTGTACTTCCCTTGGCTAACCTTGCTCTTTTCGTTCTTGCTTGTTTGATAACTAATAGGTAATTTTATCAAACTTGGTACAGAGGCTAATGGAGACATCACCTACCAATCGGAACAAAGAATAATAGTCAGTGTGGGTCCTGCAAGACTTGACTTTTTAATGTACAAGTCCGTTGACAAGGGTGGCTATGCTGGCGCTAGGAATATGACTAGAGGAGTTCAATTTTCACTGGACACCATCCGAACTTACTGGCCTAACTGGTTAAAAATAATGACTGATAACAACAGGAATATGTGGTACTCATATAAACTTTGAAGTATTTTCACAAAATTTAGTGCATAACTCAAATATCCGCTACTTTACCGCAGCACATCATAATTTAACATATTTTCCATAATGTCAAACAGCATAACACTTATTTTTATTATAATCGAATTACGTGTGTAAACTATTTGTATCACTTAAATATTTTTGCATAATTTAAATCATGTCTGAAATCCTCTCTGTCCAGTTTCGGGATATGCAATTGACCAAGGAGTACATAAACTCGATGGAAACAAGAGAATTGAATTATGTTGAAATTTTCAAGTTATGTGACTCTAAATTATGATTTTAAATTATAATTTTGGACTATAATTTGACAGATTTTTCATTGCGCTTAATGTTAATGCTTTGTTGTTTGACCGTGCCTGTGCACTCTTAAAAAAAGTGTTTTGTTGGGACTACAGGCAGGTCTCTGTCACCAAGAAGTTGTACGTCCACTTTACCGCTGCGGAGAACGCACTCAATGGGGGGGTCGGACACAAGAAACGTGAACGTCAACCCCTGTAACGGGCTGAACGCCAACAACAACCTCTTAGTGAGGGTTAAAAAGTTCTACGATGAGGGGAAGGTGAGCAACGCAAAAAGGACCCTGTGGAGGACATACTCAAGGGGAATGGGGCAGGGAAGAGGAACGTGGCAATCAAGTGGTTCCTGGCCACAAAGAATATTAGTAGGTACAACGGGACCACGGCCAGCGCGTAATAGACGAATATACATGTAACGTCGGTATTATATTCTATCCTTCCTATGGCCTTGATCAGTGTTCTCTAAAATATGTGAAGGAAGTTTGTTATATTGAACTTAGACTTGGTCTCTAGATGAAACCCTTTTAGAAGCTTTCCTCAAATCTTCTGAATGAGCAGCAAAGTTCTGAGACATAAATATCTTCTAACAGTATTATGCTTGCATTGGTCTGCAGTATACCGTATGGCTTGCATCGCAAGCTCCAAATCCCAAAGAGTCTCTGCGTGGTACCAAATCAACTTTCACTACATGGACTCTCTTGAATCTCGAGAGTATACTTTAGTCTCTAGATCTAACAGGATGCACAGGAGTCTTACCACGCATTAAGCGTCCTAGGATAGTTATTTAAAAGAACTGTGCCTTGGACTTGGACTCTGTGGCTCTACAATCAAGCTAGCGCGCAGGTGGGTATAAGGATTGTTGCATCAACGGTTTGGAAAGAGTCAATCTTGTCAAGGCGCAGTACTGTATACAAGGAAGAACAACTACCTGCAAGTTCTAGGCCTAAGAATATTGTTGACTACAAACAAACTATCATCTTACACTCTAAACTGGTGTATATCGATACTTGAGTTAACTCTGTACATTCCGCAAAGCCATAAGAGTTGAAATTGAACAGGCACTACTAAACAACACATAATCTTGGAATGGAGGCACTCACAAGCCTCAGTAAACCTCATCAACATCGCCGTAGTAGGAGTCAAAACTGGTGGTCCTTTCCTTTCCCAATTTTATTTTCATCGTGTTACATCATAATTAAAAAAATTTCGCATAATTATAAAAAGCATAATTTTTAAGTATATTTCCAGGAATATGTTTTTAAACATACCATAAAACACACAATTTAAAAATTATTTTGACATAATTCAAATTTATTTGGTTCACATCCTGTTACATCATAATCTGAAATACTTTGACATAATTTAGAATAGCAAAATTAAAAGAAAACCATCACGCTACAACATGATGAAGTGTGGTTTCCCTACTGGTGAGGGAAAAACGGAAGCATGGCAATGGTGGAAGCCATTTGGTTTTTGATGTGTGGGTTTTTAAAAGAAGTGATTAGATTTAAGGTTTCTAGGCCTACATACGGTAGTACGAAGTAGGACCGCGAATACGTTGACGGCGTCAACGTAGATTTAGGGGGCGCGCACTTAATACGCCCACTAGAGAGAAAAATGAACTCCTCACCCCCCCACGCTTGTATCAATGGATCTCACCGATCCAAGAGTGCAAGGGAAATAGACTCTCTGTCTAGGAGTGAATAAAGTATCCAACTCAAGGTAGTGAGAGGCGAGAGGAAAACTCTGTGGCATAGTACCAAGCGGTTACAAATCTCGCTGCGGAGGCAGTTCTGGGGTCAAAGGGATCGGCGGAGAGGGCAGCGACCACGACNGTTACAAATCTCGCTGCGGAGGCAGTTCTGGGGTCAAAGGGATCGGCGGAGAGGGCAGCGACCACGACGGGGTCTCGTCTGTCTTGATTCCACGAGTTATAGGCTTGTTGGAACTGCTTGTAGCAAGCCGAATACTGGGGTGGTACTCGACCCATAAGATAGTCACAGTGACGACGAAACAGAAGAGGGCCAAGGATCTTGGTGAATATATTGGCGGTGTTGAGCAACGTAGCGATGCGTTCGAGCAGGATGAGGTCCTGTTCCACCCACTGGCAGAGGACATGATATTTAATGTCGATGTGGCGGGTGCGTGAAGTCGGCTTTTGTGCGTTGGCCATGCTGGTGCAGGCGTCATTGTCTTCGTAGGCAATGGTGGCCGCTGTCTGCGGGATACCAAGGTCCCACAAAACACTGCGGCAGAAGAGAAGAAGCTTGCCTGCCTGTGTAGCCTCCATGAACTCTGCTTCTGTTGACGAGAGTGCGACAGTGGGGAGAAGGTTTACTTTGTATGCAACCACTCCGCCTGCGAGGTGAGCACATGCGCCACCCATGGAGCGGCGTGTGCGAGGACAGGTGCACCATTCTGCGTCCATCATACCGTACAGTTCCAAGGGATCATGTGTGGGGCGTCCGTCATGGAGGAGATCATGGAAGTTGCTATTGATATTTGGTGGGCCTACCACAGGAAGATTACCGTTGGGAGAAGTACGCCAGTAGTAGATGCCGTCGCTGCGCGTGATGTAGAGGTACTTGAGCAGGTGGCGGACTGCGTGGTAGTGAATTTCATGTGGGCAGACGGAGTATTGCGCACACCGGACAATCGCATACCCAACGTCAGGGCGTGCCGTGATCAGGGCGTAAATGATCTCACCGATACCACTGCGGTAGCCGAAGCCCATCCGCGCGGCCAGCTCCTTTTGCTGTGTTTCATCTGGGTCACCGACACTGGAGAGGAAGGTCTTGACAAACGTGGGCTTGCTGGGAAGGGGGGTCATCTTGACGGAGNGGGTCACCGACACTGGAGAGGAAGGTCTTGACAAACGTGGGCTTGCTGGGAAGGGGGGTCATCTTGACGGAGCACTCGCGAACATCCATCCAAGTGGTGAGATGCTTTGCAGACATACGGGTGATGTATGTTTCGACTGAGATCTTGATGTAGTCTCTGGTCTGAAGAACATCAATGCCGTTGAAGAGGGTGACCAAACCCATTTTCTTGAGGGGGAACGTGAGGAAGTCATCGATGTGATCAAAAATGATGTTGGCGATGCGTTCGGTGGGGGCGGCAACTGCGAAGTCGTCCACTTGCCTGCAGACAAGGACTCTCTTTCCACCAACAATACCAGAGTACAGACATGGTTCATGTATGGTTGGTTTAAGGTCGATCTTGCGGAGAATCTTGTCCGCATGATCTTCCCACAGGCGTGGCGCCTCCGGGTGTCCTTGGAATGCGCCAAGACATGGGATAACCTCTCCAGGTTGAAGCGGGGGGCGTTTGAGATGATGAACCCACCAATCCCGGAATGCACGGTCAGGACGGATGTAGATACCTTGTTTCGGGGGAGGGGCTTCACCGAATGCGTTTGAAACGTCGGTGCCATAGATCAATAAGTTTTCGGCCGCTGCGATGGCGTAGAACATGCGCGAGCTAGTGTGATCGACACAGTTAGCGTGGGTGTGGTCGAGGACGCGAACTTGGCCTGCGCGGGTGGACCCATCACACGTGCAGCGAGCTTTCTTGCGGCCATCCAACTCCTTAACAGCGTAGGTCCAGACAAGGTTGAAGGTGGCTTCCGTGGTGTCGATACGGGTGGGCGGTCCAAACATACTCTGGGTCTCAAAATTTTCGAGCTGCTTCCACTCAGATTTCTGTCAATTGCTCCAATCATTGGCCTTAAGGAGTTTGCTGCGGGTCAGCTTCATAGCTCTTGTGACGCAGTTGAGGACACCGCCGTCGTCAACATTTCGTATAAGGTTAGACCGAGGGGTGTACGTTGCCGCTGATGTCTGCACCTCGATCATGTGGCGTGGATTAAGTTCGTCCAAGTTGACTTGAGGAATACCATCGTTGGTGAGTCCATGGATAATCTCTGGGTGGGAGAAGGTTAGGAGGCACGAAAGAAGTCCGTCCTGAATGAGGGTCTTGAATGCTGTTTCCACCTGGTCAGAAGTATCAACAGGGTGTGGGCCAACCTTGACAAGCCAGGCTCCTCGGATTCATGTGTGTTAGCAGGGTTTTTGCGCAGGAGGGGAGCTCTTCAGGACATCTGCCAGAATTAGACGGCCGTTGATGTCGCGGAACACAATTCCTGCAGCATGCTCGTTAAACATGACATACCAACGGAGGTTGACGGTCTCTTCCACGGCATTGTGGTAAGGGCTCAGAGAGAAGAAGACTTTTGTAATGGCACGATTGTTGACGTTGTAGCAGTCCACTGCAGAGCTGTCCAGGTTGACATCCGCCAGTACACTGTTCTTTTATGTGTCTTGGACGCAAGCCCATTATTGCTCGTTAGTTATCCTGGCGGCATGAACGGCAATCAACGGTGGTGCCTCCGTGAGGCACGTAGGCAAAGGAAGATGACGTGCGGCCGGATGTATGAGCCTGGGAGGGGGGCACTTCGTCTGGATAGGAAGGCATGGAGAATAAATGGGCGAATCAAGGGTTGCAACACTGGTGAGACGAGAGTCAACAACCATGCCAAGATTATAGATGAGCTGGGTTGCCAGGTAGCTTGATGGTGTGCAGTGTCAGGCCTCTCCAAATACGACGTGACTCATGTCTTGACAAGCCCTGAATGGAGGTCTAGGTAGTA
>JAZGVR010000025.1:0-35473 GCA_037356255.1 Thalassiosira tumida | reverse complement strand
GCTATGGCAGCAATGGCTACAGCAGCACTAGCTGCAGCAGCGGTGGCTGCAGCAGCAGTAGTTGCAGCAGCGGTGGCTGCAGCAGCAGTAGCTGCAGTAGTAACCACAGTAGCAGCAGCAGTGATAGTAGTAGAAGTAGCTACAGCAGCACTAGCTGCAGCAGCAGTAGCTGTGGCAGTAGTAGTCACAGCAGCAGTAGTGGAAGCAGCAGTAGCCATATAAGCAGTATTGGCAGCAGCAATAACCGTGGAAGCAGTAGCGGCAGCAGCAGTAGTCGTAGAAGCAGTAGCTGCAGCAGCAATAGCTGCAGCAGCAATAGCTGCAGTAGCCGTAGCCGTAGCTGTAGTACAAGGCTGATCAACCACCAGACTGATCAACCACCAGACTGATCAACAAGAAGTCTGATCAACCACAAGGCTAATCAACCATGAGGGTAGTCAACCACCAGGCTAATCAACCACCAAACTGAGCATCCACTGGCTGATCAACCACCAGGATAATCAACCACCAGGCTGATCAATCACAAGGCTGGCCAAGTACGACTGTGATCAACCATGAATGTGATCAAACATGAGGCTGATCAACCATAAGACTGATCAACCACGATGATGATCGACCACAATGCTGATCAACCACCAGGCTGAACAACCACCACGCTGATGGACCACCAGGATGATCAACCACCACGATAATAGTTCGGAAATCGAACAAACGGAAAGTGACAAAGACGCTCGACAAAAGATAGGAGGTACGTAGAAACCCGCCGACGATAGGGGTTCCTACGTAGGCGGGCGACGGGGAGGGACAGCAACAAGCGGCGACACCATAACGGCATTGTTTGAGTAGGAGCGACAACACGACGACGAAGCAAGCGATCAAGCAAGCGGAACGATGAACATCAACAGGGGAACCTATGGAGGACACGGCGCGCGCGGCGGGGGGCAAGGCGGAGCTACGGGAAGGGGAGGGCTACGCCCAGGGGGGACAACACGCTACCAGCAACGAGGAGGACGTGCGGGGGGATATCGCACAGGGCTGCGCTTCGGACAACGGGGACAGGGAGCGCAACCGCCCAATAGCCCGTATAGGGGACGCACGGGAGCGCAAGGAACAGGCGGAGGAGGATGGAGGAGGGGTGGCACGCAGGGCGGCGGAGAGGNCGCACGGGAGCACAAGGAACAGGCGGAGGAGGATGGAGGAGGGGTGGCACGCAGGGCGGCGGAGAGGGGGAGCGAGGAATCACGGGGGCAGGGAAGACGGCTACGACAGGAGAGGCAGGAGGGCAAGGGGAGGGGAAGAAAACGGAAGGGAACGAGACGAAAAAAAGGGTGGAGGGCGCAGGGGGCGCACTAACAGGCTTTGAAATAAACACGACGACCCAGACGGGAGGATAAACGGGGGAGGAGCCAGTGGGGAAACGGGAGGGGAGCAGAGGAGAGGGGGGATACGGAGCACAGATAATGAAGGACATGGAGGGGAAAGGACAGCTCGGCATGATGTACGGATACCCAATGGGGCCGACGGCGGAGTACGCATACGGCCCAGCACAGATGCCATACGTCGGAGGGATGAACGGGTGGCCGGCCCCGTACGGAATGCAGGGAACCGGATACGGATACGGTGGGAACGGGATCGGGGGGCCCACATACCCATATGGAGGACTGTACGGACAGGGGATGGTACCCATGGAGGGACACTGGCAAGGTCAGCAACTGGGAACGGACGGCGAAGACACCGGGAGGAGGTGGCACGCGGACATGGGGAAGCAGGGAAACAACGGAAACGGCGCGGAGAAAGGAGACGAAGGGCCAGAGGGACAAGCAAAGGCAGAGACAACGGGCGAAGAGGAGAGGAAACGCGGAGGAGGGGCAGAATTAACGCAAACAGAGAACAGGTGGGGAGATTGGCAAGATGAGGAGGAAGAGGGGGACGTAGCGACGGAGGAAAGGGAGCGACGGGGCAATAGATGGACCACATCAAACAGGACGGGTAAAAATGGCGTGGAGGAAGCGGAAGGGACGGCACACGGAACATATGAAACACCGCAGGACAAAGGGGAGGAGGAGGCGGAGGAAGAACGGGCCAAGGAAGGCCGTCCGCGAGAAGGAGAACAGGCGGCGAATGTAACGCCGGAGCCCAAGGGGAGGCGCGACGCGGAGGGGAAGGGGCGTGAGACGGCGACAAGGGAGACAAACCGGTGGACGGACGAGGAGATCAGGAAAGTGGTGGAGGAGATGAAGAAGAAGGATGAGGGCTGGGTAGCAGACCACTTCAAATGGTTGCCGAGGAGGGAACAGCTCGACACATTGGTGACGGCGGCGACAGAGAAAATAATTGAACTGACAAACACAGAGGTGGCGGCGGAGAACATAGCGGAGGTGCTTCGGAGGGTGTCGCCCAAAGGGATAGTAGGTGCGATTGGAAACGAAAAGAGGATGGACGTGATACTGGAGGAAGCAGCGCTGGTCCGGGAGAGGGCACGGCCAGAGAGGTTGTGCCCGGCGGATTGCCCGCGACTGTACCTACAGGACATCCAGAGGGCGATCCGCGAGAAGACGGTAGGAGAGAGGGACGCAAAAAGGGCGATATGGAAGTATACAGTGAGATGGTATGAGAATCCTCCCGATGAAGACCGGCTGAAGTAGGTGATCACGGAGATGGAAGAAGACGCACTACGAACGGCAGTATATGAAAGGGGATATTGGCACGCGATGCCGAGAGAGAAAGGGGTACCGCTGGCCTTCGAGAGCCCTCGCATGATACTGGGCACGAAGACAGGGAGGGACGTGAAGGAGGCGACTGCGGTGACGGATGGAAAGCGCCTGACGGGGAAAGAAGCGGAAGGAGGGGGCGATATTGGGGGCCAAGCACTGGAGAGGGGGGCAAGGGGCGAGAAGGGGGAGGCAGGGGATCCGGGAGAACGAGAGACACAAGTTAAGGGAACGGAAGCGAAGGGGAGAGGAATGGACCCGGTGGAGGTGATGGGGCTGGACATGGACAGTACGTGGACCAAAGGGTCAATGAAAGAAAAGCGATACCTCATAATGAAGAATGTCACGATGGTCTTGAGAGCATGGCTACCAAACAAAAAGATACATGCAGCGTATGGCTATCTACAGGGGCTGGAGGCGGAGGCACTGGTGGAGACGATGAAACCGAAGAACTTCGAGTACTTTCAAGCGCAGATGGGGGTGGCGGGCGACGTGTTCAAATGGGGGGCGGGACGAAATGGGTCAAACGTGGAATACGAAATAAGGATCGGGATACAAAGCACTGAGGAGCAGGGGCTGCCGGGGCAGCCCGCGGGCGCACTACCACCATGGCTCGAGGCAACGGCGGAGATGCTAAAGGAATACGGGCACTCTTTTGCACTGTTGCCTCCCCCCCGCGACAGGGGGAGCGCCCCCGAGGTTGGGAGAGACGGAGAATGTCCGTCGCTGGAGGGATTGCGGAAGTATATCGGGAACTACAGTACCGTCAATGGAAAAATACAACGGTCTGAGGAACATGTGGTGACCTCGTATGATAGATTGTGCATTGCCCACAGTATGCATACTCTGTCGGGCAGGGAATTTGCAACGTATGTAGAGAAGATGAAGGGAATGAGACTACATAGTATGGCAAAGGAAAAGAAGACAACAGGCATGACGCCAGTAGCGTGGTACAGGGGGGGACATCCGGAGGACGACAGGGATAGGGCGAAGGCGGAACTGATAGACCGGGTGCCAGCGCTGGGACCGATGGGGGGGAAATTCGAGATAGCATGGGCAACGATCCCGCTCAAGGGGCATGGTCTAAGAGCAACGTGGGCAATGGCGATGCTGGCGAAGGCGGAGGACCACAAGGAGCTGCTGAAGGCGGCACTGACGATGGAAGAAGACAAGACTCTCCGCTATACGGTGACGGGTGGATGGCTGGTGGCACCGGCGGTGGGTAGGACACCGGAAGAGGAGGCAGGGATAGAGGAAGCCGCGCTGGAGAACCGGGAGGAGCTAATAGATAGAGTGAGCGTAGATATAAGGGGCATACCAGTGGGGGTGAATGTCCTGGACTTCGTGCCAACAGACTCAGGCCAGTACCGGGCGGAGGGAAAGGGGAACTGCCAAACGATAGCGAGCCTCGTGCTACATGGGGCGGTGGAGATAGGGGGCGCGGTGGTCGACACTCCCGTGAGTGCGGCGGTACAGGTGGGGGAAGTCTGGAGGCTACGAACAAACAAGGCGCGGGCAGCGCAGCTGCGGGAGTACGCACGACACTTGACGGAACACCAGCTCCCAGTATGGCTGGAGCTAGCCCCAGACAAACGGCTAGGGATGGACAGCGGGAGGGTAGATGAGCACCTGAGGAGAAGCGACGAGGGCGGATTGACAAAGGGGCCAAAGACGCCCATAAAGTTCACGGCGCGGGGGGGAAACCGGGGGACGCAACAGGAGGAGACAACAAGGTCACACACAGGAGATAGGGGAGAAGAGATGACGGAGCCAACGATGCGCACCGACGGGATGGAGGCAAACAAAAGGGGGGACACGGGGAGAGGGGAGGAGACGGAGAGGAACGAAGGGGACCAGGGAGAAAACGCGGAAATGGGGATGCAAAGGGAGATCATGGAGCTCCGGGAGGTGTTAGATGATGAACAAGCGAGGAACGCCCGCATGCGGGAGCAGCTGGGGGCCCTGAAGGAGGAAGGGACGTTCCTACGCGGACAGATGAGCACGCAGGAGATGTTGATGTGGTCGAAGGAGCGACAGTTGGCCACAACGGCCCCGACCGAGCAGAGCACAATCTCGCTCTCGGCGGCGGTGAGCGCGGTGCAGTCGTCTATAACAACGGCGACCATGGAGTGGCAAGGCGGCCTGGAGAAAACAACGAGGGCGCAAAGGGCGGAGCTTATGGCCCAGGAAAACCAGCACCTTTGGGAGCTGCGCCAAGACACGAGGAGGCTGCAGGAGGTGATCGATGCAATGCAGGTGGAACGCGTGGATGATACGGAGATATACAGGCATATGCTGGACATAACATACCAGCAGATGGCCGCGCACGGAGACATGATACGCGAGTTCAGCGTAGAACATCGAGCGACATCGACGCAGGTAAAGGTGCTGATGGAGTTCATCAACGCCACGCTACTGACAAACTCGTGCAGGGGGCAGGATGAGGGAGATGAGAGGGACGCGGCAGGGACTAAGCTCCGGCACGGACTGACGATGTTCGCCCGAGCCTACGCAGATCTAGACGAACAAGTTGAGGAACTGAGGGAACTGGACAAGAAGCGAGGAGGGCGACAGGCGGAGGTGTACGAGAGGTGGGCCAAGGCGACGGAAGAGATCAGGGGGAGGTGGAGGCGAAAAAGGGAGGCCGAGGCGGAGGCGAGGGCAATACTCGTGGACCCGGAAATAATGAGCAGATATGCGAACGAAACCCGGGAGCACCAGGAGGAGAGAGAGAGGAGACAGGAAACTACAGACGGGGGGAGGATAAGGCGGGACACCAAGGAACACCAGAGTGGACGGATGGGCAGACAGGGGAGCCAGGGACAGGGGAAGACACAGGACGGACAGTAGAGGGGGAGGGAGCACCGGACAGAGAGACAAAGGACACGGAAGAGACATGACAGAGAGAGATCGGGAGGGAGGAATGGGGGACGGACAGGGAGGGAGAGGAGGAACGTATAGGTCACGAAGAGGGGGACGCAAGGGCGACTCGGACCCAGACACAGGACAGACAGGAGGACAGATATGCGGACGACGAGTGCGAGACGCTAGGGAACGGCACAGACGATACGGGGGATGATGACGAGGATCTAGGAACGGCACCAGCGGAGGGTGACGGTGAGGAAGGGGGACGACGAGGAGAAAGGGGGATACAGGCGAAGACGCGGGCAACAAACAGGACTTGTGGAAGGACAAGGGGGCGAAGAGCCCCGTGGGCTGCAGGAAGGGGGAGAAGAAAGCATGACACACGGAAGGAATGACCCCGTGGGACGGGCGCAGGGAGACACGGAAGCGGGCGGCAGTGGGGAAGAGAGCGGAGACAGTGGCACGGGAAGACGGGAGGGGCGACAGGGATGGCACGAGTCGCACAGCGAGGGGGAGAATAGTGAGACCATCACGTCAAGTGAGGACGAAGGGCGGAGGTGCTACAAGTGCCCAGACATCAGCGGGATGGGCGTCATAACCCACGAGTGCGCGGCGGAAGGGTGCCAACGGTATATGCACCCGATGTGCGCCGCGGAAGAGACGGCAGGAGAGGAGGGGGAACCGCCAAGATACCGGTGCGGGATTTGCACGAGGGAGACCATCGTGATCGAGGAGGAGGAGGACGAGGCGCCTACGACAGAAGGAGACGACGGAAGCACGGGGGAACAAGAGGAAGGCACGGAGGACAACAAGAGCGAGGCCGGGTGGGGCCCAACCACGGACGATAACAGCCACGGAGACCCAAAGGACGGGGAATGTGAGGACACCAAGGACGAGCGGGGGACTGCTAGAGGAGTAACTGCTAGGACAAGGAGCAGAACCCCGACAAGGCGCAAGGCTCCGAGAAGGATGGAGGCAGAGGCTACAAACAAGAACATGACCACGAAAATGAAAACGAAAGCACCAACAAGGAAACACACCGACATAAGGACTGCTCTCGCAACCAACGCTGGGAAGACGACAGGGGCGTCAGGAAAACGGACACTGAGGCAACGAACCAATACACCAATGCCGAAGAAGAGGTAAGAAGGAGCCAGAGAACGGGACGAGAGGGGTAACACATACATGGGTGCATAAATAATAATAAAATGGTACATATTCGACCACCGCCCACCAGGTCCACGCAAAGGACCATAGAAGAGTGGGCAACGGGGGATGCAACGTACAGGAATATAGCAGCAGCGGGAGATAGGATGGAAGAAAGGGAGGCCACGGTCGGCATCTTTCGGGTGGGATACCAGAACATAAATGGGAGTGACATGGAGAGCGGGATAGAAGTGGCGCAGGAGATTGACGCGATGCTCGAGATAGGGGCGGACCTACAGGGGATGTCGGAGATGAACAAACCCTGGAGCGACGGCAACAAGTGGAGGTACAGGATGCAACTGGACGCGGCGCTACCGAATGCAAGACCGGTATTTGCGGCGATGGAAGCGGACTTTGACGTAAGGAGACAACAAGGGGGCAACTTACAAGTGGTAGCAGGCAGAGAAGCGCGTCGACTGCAGGAAGAAGGGAGCGATAAGAAGGGGCGGTTCTGCTATCAGGCACTACGGGGCAAGAGGGATGAAGGAGTGGTGTTCATCACGGCGTATAGAGTTTGCCAGGAAGCTAGCGACAACCCAGGCCCGGACACGACATACATGCGGGAGTTCCTGGCGCTGCGGGAGAAGGGGGTGGAGAAACCGAACCCGAGGAAGCAGATACTCAAGGACCTGGGCGCCCTGATCAGGAGGCAACGGGAGCTTGGCTTCAGACCGGTCCTGATGATGGACGCAAATGGGGACGCCTATTGTGAGAAAGGGCAGGACAAGGACCTGGCGAGGTTTATGGAGGAGAACAACCTCGATGACCCATATCGGGAGAGATACGAGGGGCACACGAGAACGTACATGTATGGGAGACGACGGCTGGACTACATACTCATGGACCCGGTGATAGCGAAGGCGGTGATAAACATAGGGTACCTGGCGACACACGAAGGGGCGATGTCGGATGTACGGCGCCTCTTCCGAGGGGCGATACACAGGCCGGTGGAGGTACACTCGAGGGATTTTATGATAAATCAATCGGATAAGAATGCAGAGTTCCAGAGGAAGATGGTGGAGACGGTGCGGCGCCAGGAGATAGGTAGGAGAGTGCAAGAACTGGCGATGAGATTCAAGAAGAAGGAGAGGACGGAACGCAACGTGGCGGACTACCAACAGCTGGACAAGGAGATAATGGACATAGTACTGGGCACGGCGCACAAGGTGGCAAGGAGGAAGTACGGGTATATGAGGAGCGATAAGCTGACGAGGTGCGGACGGACGGTACTACTGCACAAGATGATACTGGACTGCGTGAGCAGGAAGGTCGAGTCGACGGGGGCACTCAGGAGACTGGCGAACGCCATGGAGGTAGACGTAGAGAAGATAAGAGAGAAAGGGCAAACGGAGATACGGAAGGACATGTATGCGGCGAGGAAGGAGCTGTGGCAAGCGCAGAAGAGGAGCGAGGCAGACATGTCGGATTGGCTGAGGGAGGTGGCACAGAAGAGGGTGGAGGCGGTGGGAGATAGGGAGTGGCAACGGAACGTGAGTGAAATGATACGGACGACGGACGAGAACGCAATGAACAGAAAGCTGGGCATTATCACGAAGGGGCAGAGAAGTGGAGGCATGGATAGGATAGAGGTGGCGAACCATGACTGGTATCTGAGCACAAAGAACAAGGAGATTTACAACTACGAGGAAGGAAACTTCAAGGCGCATACAGAGCGCGGGAGGAACCAGTACCACGAGCATCACACGCTCAAGGTGCTCCCTGGAGATGCAGTAAAGGTGAGGGTCCGGAGACACAGCGAGGCGGGATGGGAGGTGGTGGAGACACTGGAGTGGTACCAGACGCAGGACACCGCGAGACTGTACAGGAGGCGCGGGGAGGGGATGGAAACGTACAGGAAGGCGAAGGATGGAACGTACTACGCGGCGGGGGCGGAGAAGATGCCAAAGGAGGCGGAGGCGGTGAGGGTAACAGAGACGGGAGACCCGGGCATTACCGGGTCCTGAGGAGGCTGTGGATACCGGCGCACATATGGGAGGAGGTGACGGACCAGACAAAGATGGAGGAGGCGCTGATAGAAAGAAACCGACGACACCTGCAGCAGATAGAAATTGAGGACGGGGTGACAAGACAGCCTATGCTGATGGAGCTCAAGGCGAATCAAGGGATCAACGCGACATCTCGCGCGCTTCTTGACGGGACATATAGTATGGATAGGGAACTAACGGAAGAGCAAGCGGCGTATCTCAGAGCAATAACGCAGACGGACAGGGAGAGGGCAGCGCCTAAGGTCAGGGGTGCGATGACCAAGCAGCAATATAAACGCACGTTTCAGGTTGCACGGGAGAGGATGGCGTCCTCGCCGTCGCAGATGCACTACACATTATGGAAGGCAATGGCGGAAAGCGATGAGCTGGCAGAGTTCCAATGCATCATGATAAGTTTGCCCTTCATGTACGGATTCGTGTGCATACGGTGGCTCCGGGAGATAGACGCCATGCTGGAGAAGAAGCGACGGGTACGGAGGATACACACGTTATGGATAATAGGGCTGCTGGAGGCGGATTTCAACTCGGCTCTGAAACACTACTTCGCGGGGGAACTGATGTAGCAGTCTGAACAAAATGGCTCCCTATCGGGTGAGCAGTGGGGACTCCGAAAGAACAGGACGGCGACGGATGCGGGCCTCATACGACTGTTGACCTTTGAGAGCGGCCGTCTGACGAACAGCACGGTCATCGAGACGGGCTACGACTGCAATGCATGCTTCGACAGGGTGGAGCGGGAGCAGTCGAATATATATGCGCGAAAACAGAACATGGACGACAACCTACTCATGGCGAGGAGCATGGCGGTGGGGCCGATGCGGAGGCACGTACGGACGACACATGGGGTGTCCAGTGGGGCGTACACGGAAGAGAAGGGGAGGCCATCGTTCGGGGGAGAGGTGCAAGGCAAGGCGGATTGCCTGGCGCTGTTCACACAGCAGAGCTCAATAGTACTACAAGCGCATAGGGACATCGCGCCGGGGCTGGAGATATGGAGATGCACGGGGGAGAGGAGTATCAAACATAATAATATATCATACTTGGACGACAACGACGGACACGTGTCGGCCCCCCAAGGGGTCAAGAACCCAACCTTGTACGCGATGGAGGCGAATCGCAAGAGCAGCACGGCGTGGAATAGGCTCGTCCAACTGACAGGAGGGGCCCTGGCACTGCATAAGACGGAATGGAGGGCGCTGGTCTGGAAGACGGAGAAGGGCCGGCTGGTGCTGGAGCGGGACACGGATGAGAGGATGGTGCTGGAGGATGGCCTCGGCGGACATGCCGAGATTGAGTACAAGGCGCCGGACGAGCCGAATGGCGGATTAGGATATAGGATATGCCCAGATGGGAACCAGTCCCATGCATACCAGGATATGAAGGGATCGACAGACGAGTACTGCCGGAACATACGGTCGTCACACACGAATGAACGGGAGACGTGGAGCGCGCTGGACGGACGGTTGGTGCCGAAATTGGCGTACAAAATGCAGCTGACGTATGTAGACGAAGAGAAGAGCGACAAGATAGACACGGTTATACGGGACTCGATGCTGCCGCGGATGCAGATGAACAGGCACACACCGAAGGCGGTGGTGCATGGCCCAATGGAATATGGGGGGATGAAGATCATGGATGTGTACTTGATGCAGGACCAGCTATAGGTGGAGACAGTGGTACGCCATCTGAGGGAAAACGCAACGCCGGTGAACGATATACTAGTGACGCTGGACAACTTGCAACTGCGGTCGGGCAACGTGACGCCGGTGATGGAGAATAGAGAACGCAGGATGGATTATATTGAGAAGGGGTACCTGTCGGAACTGAAACGGCGAATGGGGGAGGTCGGGGCGGGGATATGGATAGAGGACGCATGGGCACCGTGCCTACAGAGGGAGAACGACGTGGGGCTGATGGAACGATTCCTACAGCTGCCGGGGGTGAGGCGCGGGCAACTGGAGAAAGCGAACGCGGCTCGACTGTGGCTGCTGGTTATCACGCTGGCGGACCTGGTGCACGAGTCCGGGCGATACATCCCGGATGGGATGCTCAATGGGGAATGGAGAGCGGGCACGGATCTACGCTGGCCGGAGGTACATGAGCTGAACAGGGCGGACTGGCAGGCACTGCGCAGACTACTGAAGATGACGGTGTGCAGGCGAGTCCCTACGCACCAACG
This sequence comes from Thalassiosira tumida, assembly GCA_037356255.1. Lineage (NCBI taxonomy): Eukaryota > Bacillariophyta > Thalassiosirophyceae > Thalassiosirales > Thalassiosiraceae > Thalassiosira > Thalassiosira tumida. The sequence goes on along the minus strand of JAZGVR010000025.1, from coordinate 24,506 downwards.
CGCGAACTAATCTCTACAGCTGGATGTACCGCTGGGGAAGTGGTACGCGGTCAGACGGAACACGTGGTTCAAGTGCTATAGGACACAGGGGGCGATCCTGCGGCAAAATGAGGACACGGGGACGTTCGACAGGTTCGAGGCAGGGAGAGCAGGGTTCTTCCGGCATACGGGGGAGGTGACAGAGATACCGGCTGCGTTGTACCCAATCCGGTGCCAGCAGGTAGGGGAGAGGGTATGGATGTACCGCCCTCACAGCATGGCGAAAACGGAAAAGGAGGGGGAGGACCGCCCGGGACACGGGATATATGACATGCTTTGCCCAAACAAGATGGAGGGGAAGAAGTACGTGTCTGGGAGTGATGGGTCCGCGCACCTGGACAGACAGGTGGCAGCGGCGGCTTGGATGATAACGACGGGACCAGACCATTATGTGTCGGCGACGTTCCTGATGTCGGGGACTAACAAGGTGACGGCGTATCGAGCGGAACTGGAAGGGATATATAGGACGTTGGTGCACACCGACCAGCTGGGGCTCACGATGGGGGAGCTGGAACACTGGTGTGACAATGAGCTAGCAGTGAGGAGAAGCAATGAGTCCCCGAGTCGACCGAAACATATGATAGCGCCCGAGGCGGACATAATACTGGCAATACACCATGCGAAGAGGAAACTAGGTTTCCCCGCACTGGTGCGTCACGTACGAGGGCACCAGGACACACGGCGCAACAGAGGAGTGGCGCCGGAGGAAGTGAGCCCGCAGGGTTGGGACGACGATGATGGGGAGGGGACAGGGACCGGACTGAGGAGATATCTCCGCGATACGTTTGGGATACGCAAACGGAAGCGACAGGTGTACGAGGACCCATTAAGCGCGCAGTCCGAGGAGGAGAGGACACGGGCGGAGGCACGGGGGATAGTGTACAAGAGACGACCACGGGAGAAGAAGGATCAGAGGCAGGATGTGGAGGGAGGGAGGGGACCCAGGGGACAAGGGAGGAGGACGGGAAGAAACGGCGACCAAAGCTGACGACAGAGGCGCTGATTAACATGGCGTGTGACAAACACGCGGGGGACACGACGGAGGAGGCCCTAGGCGGCTGCACAGAGAAGGCGGACAGAGTACTGGCACCACCATACGCCGGGGCCCGGGCGATGCTCAAGATAAAGGAACGATGGATAACGTCGAAGATGGGGCTGGAACTACAGAGGGCACGGAGAGGGGAACAGGCGAGGATATACATCAAGGGACGGTACAAGTGGGACAAGGAGGGGATGGCGGCGGTATACTGGGAGGGGGTTGGGAGGGTAAGGCGGAAGATGAGCAGACAGGAACAGGTGCGGACAATGAAGATAATGCACGGGTGGTTACCGGTACGACATATGCTGTCCCATGTGGAGGGCACGGCACAATGCCCAGGGTGCGCACATAGGGACGAGACGGTTCGTCATTTCCTACGTTGCCCGCACAAGAAGGCGGTAAAGGCAAGTAAGGAGAGGATGGTAGCGCTGGAGAAGGCAGGCAGGAGGAAGGGGATCCCACGGGGAATATGGGAGGCTATATGCAGGCTGGTGAAGATAGAGATGGAAGGGAAAACGGCGAGCATACTGGATATAACGGAAGAGGAGGGCAGCCCGGAGGGAAAAGCTGTGGCGCAACAAATGAAGATAGGCGTGGATATGATGCAGAGGGGATACCTTGCACGGGGATGGTATGAGGCGATGAAGGAACAGGGGACGGAGAAGCCGGAGAGGAAGATAGGCGCGATACTCAAGGCCATTTGGGATGAGTGGGTGTTACCGCTGTGGGTGGTGCGGAACAGCATAGCGCACGAGAAGGACAACGAGTACGATGCACGGGAAGACGAGCGGATGATGAGTAGGATACGATGGTATACGGCGCACAGCCGAGAGTTGCTGGCGCATCAGGATTGGTTTCTGGGAAGGGTGGATCTCACGAAGCTGGCGGGGATGCACAAGAGGACGAAGAAGAGGTGGATAGAGAACTTCGAGTGAGCGAAGAAGGCATGGGAGACGGAACGGAAACAGAGGGCCAGGGGGCAGACAGTGATAACGAGATATTTTGAGGTGCGGGGCAGGCAGGAGGACGCACGGACGGTTCCGTCGACAGAGGTGGGCCTCGGGAGGGACCCAGGATGAGTGCGTCAAGGGGGGACGACAATGCAGTGCCCTCCACAAATGTACCACCAATAGGCGCGAGCCGAAATCCCGGGGCCTCTCTTGTGAACCGTCCTTGGGGAGCGATTTAGGTCACGGCAGCCAAACTACGTTGCTCACAGCCTGGCGCCCAGCGCTTAGCCCACTAAACGTACCTACAAAATTTCTGTTATTTCTTCTGATTCCAAGACAGTTAAGTTTGTACTCTAACAACAAAGGTGAAACAGACGATGGTCAAAACGAAGTGCGTACGAGATAAAATACATAAGTGGCGACAGATATGACGATTAACAGATGCCCTGGTGCGCTGAAATTAGTGACGTACGTATGATACGGTACCAGTTTTTGTCGTATAACCTCGGGGAGAAGGGTTATTTGAGGTAAGATTTGGCTATTTAAGGAGTCATTTGACGCATCGGTTTCATGATTTGTCTCGCTAAAAATGACTATACTTGCATTATAGTGATTGCATGGAGACGAAGACAGAGAAAGTGACAATTTTGGGACATACGGCAGGGTGAGGATGCACAATTGTGTGCATGCTGGGCTCAAGATGCACAAAATGTGTGCATGGTGAGAGGCTTTGGGGGATATGTCAATGAATGTCAATGAAATCCTCCTTAGGAATTGGTATGAAACGCTAGAAAAAACAGATATTGGGGATGATGTAATTTAAATCTGAAGATGCACACATGTGTACGCGTCGGATGTGTACACTTAGATTGTCCCATACACAGAGGTCATAGAGAAGAAGAAGAACAAATAGTCTCAATACTTTGTCGTGATCAATTATGGGGGTGACAAAATATCTTATATGCCCAATGCAAGTAAGAAGGGTAGCTTTGCCCGTTTTGCCAACCACAGCTGCAATCCAAATTACATATTTCATCAACTCGATGTTGAAGGGAATCAACAACTATGGCTCCTTGCAACTAAAGATATCAAGGTAGGTAAGGAAATTGTATGAAGCTATGGATGGCAAAGTGATCAATTTCCAGATGGGTGCAACTGTTGATCCAATAAATGCCTCCTAGAAGGAAATTCGGAGGAGGAGTCCGACAAGGACAAGGGGGAGGAGAGATTGGAGGAGGAGTTGGAGAGTATAACTACTGCACCCCTCAGCGATGGAACTAGCTAGGTATTTATGTAGTTTCCCAGACTGGTGTGACATGGTAAAATGTGAGACATCATTCTCATTAATGGATTTATGTAGTTGTCCAGACGTACCAAGTTTACATATTCAACATGTAGTTTCCCAGACGTACCAAGTGTACATGAGAGTTGAGAGTTAGATTTACACGTTAAGTGTTATATTTACGCATCTGCAGCCATTGCACCATTGGTACAACCGGTACAACAGGGTGATGTGTAGTTTCCCAGATGTACCGTATCTACATACGCGACATGACGGGACATTGTAAAATGTGAGACGTCTGTCTCATTGATGGATTTATGTAGTTGCCGAGACATATCAAGTCTACATTTGCAATATGATGTGACATTGTGAAATATGAGATGCCTGTCTCATTAATAGATTTATGTAGATACACAGACGTACCAAGTCTACATATGCAGCTTGGTCTCAAACACCAACCAAGCAGGACCAGGTCAAGGCACAAAGTTTTAATCATTGTCCCATGTTAGGCCAACCTTTTGCAAAACCAAGGGGGGAGGCAGATCAGAACCGGGAGAGTTCAATAGTCAAGATTGATTTAATCATGGGTTTCCATTCCCTCAAGCCAACAGATCACCAAATCATTGAACACAACCTATAGGGGACTGTAAAAGGCAATCCTTTGTGCTGATTGTGCATAATTTGAAGGAGTTGTGATGTCAGAATACTCAGTTAATGTTTATGTGGAACCTGGAATGGGAAATCTTCACCTTTGTGGAACAGCTTGACGTAATTGCAAATAAACTCACTTAGAAGACTCCTTGTGCAGCTAGCATACATCCATCAATGATTGTTTTCCTTCTGTTAGACTACTCGGACAAAGCAAAGTCTTGGAGTTTGATCGAGTCGAGGAAACAAGTTGAGAGTCTCAAGTATTCTCATTTGCAGGAATATAAAAATGACGAATTCAAGGAGGAAGAGGACAAAGACATGTTTGGAATCATGAGTTGATTCCTTGATGAATCCAGCAAGGAATGGTAACATATGGTGTATTTCACCGAGCGCCACTGCCCACTGCTACTCAAGAACTGGGGTTGTGCTCAATAAGCATCTCCAACTAACGTGATAAAACTTTTGCACACAGCTTAAACAAATGACCACTGCTACTTGGTGCTCTAGCAATCATCTGGAGAATAGTGGCAGATCTTAGCCGCTGAGGACCACAAGACATCGTGGCATTTGCGGGAAAGACCAAACTGGTCATTGTCGATATGAGAAGCAATCCTGGCTAGAGTATCCAAGTTCTCTTACCTGAATCAATTCCCCCCAATCACACCATCACCCTCTCTGCCTGGATCAAGCCACAACCTTCTATCAGGGCCAATATAACAAAGAATAGTAGACTAAACCTTTGCTCAGGGTAATCGAGCAAATTAAGCACTGATCCATGAATGGTACAAAGAACCGTAGAATATATGACCAGTGAGAGTTTTTTGGCTGTGACAAAAGAACTTGTTTGTTATCAAATAAGTATGAAAAGCAAGGAAAGACTCCTCTTGTCAAAGTGTTCACCATACTAGCTATTGTCAATACGAGAAGCAATTCTGGTTAGAGTATCTGGGCACTTGTAAAAGAATCGATTTGCATTGAATTGGTTGCACTTGTTTTCAATGGATGTTCTCATAAATTGTTTCCTTAGTCCCAAAGAGTTTACATACATTGCATTCCAATTTCTCATGCTCCTGAGAAAACAATGGTAAGCAGGCTTGGAGTGTCCCACCATAAACTTCTCTGCTGAGTCCCTCATCTCTGATGAAATGTCAAAGTCATTTCCTGTGCTATGGTCATCTTTCAGTTCGCTGACTCTCAAGTATCCCTGCCAGGTATTTTCATTGTTACTGAACATACTTTGCCGTTGCCCTCTCTCATCCTGCCGATATACCTTTACAAACAAGTTTCTAAATTTGTCTTGATCAATTGCTGTTGCAACTCCATTGAACATGAAGTTTGCTCTCCTTCTCCCCATACTAGCGCAAGCACCAAAGAAAACCAGTGAATGGTTTATCCCATAGACGTTGAGGAGTTCAGACTCATCACCACAAAATATATCAAAATTCACACAGTCATCAAAGAATACTAGCATATTCCTGGGTAATATAATATGACTTCTGCAATTGATAGAGATTTCAAAGGATGGATCCCGGAATCCTCAGAATATATGTGGTGATTCAGTCATTGCATTAACAATATTATCTTGTTGGTCACGCTCAACGCCAACTGAATCAACAGAAGCCTCATCCCTGTGCAAATTAAGATACAGACAATTTGTTGGCACAATTGTAGCATATGGAATTTGTTGCTATTTTACATTCACCTTTCATCATTGGTGTCAACTAAATCAGCTCCCCGCATCTACTTCTAAATTATCTTGATCACCATCAATGTCATACCTTTATATTCCTCCTTGAGTCCTTCATCATCTTCGCTGTCACCACTGTCATCCCTCTCATTTTCAGCTGTCTTGAAGGCAACTCTGGAGTCATTCCCCTGTTGTATATCACCAAAACTACTTTTATTGATTTTAACTTTTGCTGTCTTAAAATATTCTACATACTTCATTGATTGTGTCTTCCATTGCATTCTTAAGATTCACAGGATCAATGCACCTTGATCCTACTTCTAACTTGGAATGTTATAAATGGTCCTCACCATTTTCAGACGTCACTTCAAAGGCGTGTCCTAACAGAGAATTCCCATGTTGCATCCTTGTTCTATCTTAGATGATACTCTCATGTGCAGTGTCAGGTTTCAATTTCTTTCTCAACTCTTGCTGATTNCTTAGATGATACTCTCATGTGCAGTGTCAGGTTTCAATTTCTTTCTCAACTCTTGCTGATTGTCATGCTCAAACATTTATGCTTGGAGTAATAATAATGCACAAACATGAACTAAATCTTGGTGCCCTGATGCATTGCCCATGAGAGAGCTCAGATCTCTGCCTTCATTGTTATCCCTGCTGCTATAAATGGAGTCCTCATTGTTGTCATCACTAGCATGTGGGTGGCCCCTTTTGAGATTGCGTTTGTTTGATCTGATATCTTCTTCCTGATCAGAGCCCCTGTGATCCTCTACAGAACCTGATTCGTATTTGTTTTCATCAGATGATTCTGCCTCGTTGTCAATAAAGCAATTTCTACGGCCCAGTACCTTCCTGCCTCCCTTCTTGTTGAGTTCACCACTTTTTTCTCTAGCCTCCAAACCTTTGATGAAGGAATGGGATTTAGCCACAAAAAGATAGAGGGGAGCATGAAACCCAGGTCTTGTCCATGGGAGACCAAGATGCATCCAATGTGTGATGGCAGTTTGTCTTGGTGGAAATCCCTGCCTAGTGTACTTGAGCCGGTGAGGTAACCTGCAGTCTCTCCTGACCCAACATCTCACTTTCGGCTTGTGCAAATCCTGACAAACGAGTTAGTGACTCCAAAAGATCTTCTTGCGTGAGTAACCTTTGAGATGCCGGAGCCTGTTGCTGAGGAAAATACTAATATAACCAGAACAAAGGCAGTATTCATACTAGCCGCGGTTGAGTTCACCCGTAACTTTGACTGTGCGAGATTTCAAGACAGGTGAGGTATCTAGGACCAACCCTTGACTTCTACTATTGGAGCTTTTGAGACTATTGTAGTACATACATACATTTTGGACATTGCATTGCAGATTATATTTAAAAAGTGAGATTGTATTGTTTGTATTCACAAAAAATCTCCAATATGCACAGAAGCGCTTGCTGATGGCGGGCGCTTCTCATAATATCCGTACGTTGCATCTCTAGTGGTGAAATGTCTTCCTGTCATATTGGCTCCTATGCAGCAGCTTTATGGCCCTTTGTTTGAACTGTTTGCCATATCCTTATTCTCTTTACCTTGAACCATATTTGACCATGACACATGATTCCCAGATTTTACTCCCCTAGTCCTGGGAGGTCCCGAGCTATTTCCCATATCTCTCAACACACTCCTGCTGGAATCTTGGGGTGTAGAAACTCCCAACGTTTACAGGTTCTTATCTACTTTGGGCAACAAGTCTGGGTGAGCCGCCCGAAATTCAACATGGTCATCATACTCCACCGGTACATTCATTAGCATAGCTCAATCTTTTCGAAAAGCAGCACCCGTCTTGGGCTTGTTTAGGATGTCTGACCACATTTTCTTGGTAGGGCACTGTCTGACCTCCACTTCACCCTCATCAATTTAATCCTTGATAAAATAGTACCTGTCTTTTATGTGCTTGGTACACCTTGAGGATGAGAACTGACCATTGATGGCTAGTCTCATGGTGGACATATTGTCCTGGTACATCACGTTCCGGTCTACTGTGTACCCCTGAGCTTCGATAAAATACAAAGTCCACAAGATCATGGGCAATGCATCATCAAAAGTGACACTAGCTCGGATTTTATCAAGCTCTTTGTGTTATCGTTTTGTTTGCGCGAGCTGCTAATGATCGCCCCTTCACCAAGCGACATCATTGTGCCAGTGTGACCTTGATAATCAGGATGGCATCTGTCCAAAGCATCCACCCACCATCTTATTGTTGACAGGTCATTGATCGTGAGGACCAACTTTATGTACTTTGAACCCTTCAGGTACTTGAGAACCCTACACAGCTTACCCCAGTCATTGATGTCTGGTTGTTTTACCCTGGCAGTGAGGAATACGACAGTGACAGCCGTTTGAATATCCCTGCGGGCGCGATTGCATAGAAAAAGTAACTGCGCAGTGACATGATGAAATTCCCAAGCCTTTTTTTCGGAGATATATTCCGTGTCCTTTTCGTCGAGTACCTGATAAAGGTGGTCCGCGGTTGGGCACGGGCTGCACGGGGATGGCTTGTCGACGTCTTTGGAAAAACTATTAATGATGTCAGTCGGGTACTGGATCATAGATACCCCCATTTGGCCTTTTATCAAGAAATCTAGGTTGATCCCCAGATAATCATGCACATCTACATAGTAATCGGTTAATTTCATACCGTCCTTCTCATATTTTGACTTGAGGAAATTTCCGAATTCCGTGAGCTCGTTGATATCTTCGTTGGAAGCCTTGAGATCATCATCATGCCACGTGCGAGTCATTTACTTGCCATTTATGGTAGCATTTGATACACACGGATCATATGAGTTAAGCTTGAATACATATTTCTTGAGATCCTTTACCAGCAACTTGTAGAACCACAACATTGACATGAGCATTCCGTAGAGCGCCTTGGACATATGTACATACAACATGGCTTGGCCCTTTGCAGAATATCGTACATATTCTCTGTACAACTTGGGGTCCACTAGCACCATTAACTCTGCCAGATGACCCTCTAGAAGCATATATGTGTCCCCATATTCACAGCCGGCGTGTAGAAAAGCACCTGGGATATCGTAACATACCATGTTTCTACCTTTGTGAGCTTGAATAGCCCCAGTGATAAAAATTGAGTCCGTTAAGACAGTTGGCGATACGGCATCCTCCTTTTTATACCCTGGACGACGTCGCTGTTTGCTTCCGTCCACAACTGCACAGATTTTGATTTCCCCGGTCCGTTTCTCCGTCAGGAATATCAGAGACTTCAGGGCCAATTTATTTTACTCTTCAGTCATCTTGTCGGGATCCATCGGTTGATAGACTTTCATGTTTTGGTGTTGTCGCAGTTCCTTCATGACCAATGCCTTTGTCCAATCTCCAAATTTTGATAAGCCTGCCTTCAGACTAAACTGCTGTACCATGGCGATACCTAGGAGGTGACAATTTATTTCCTCTTGGGATAATATTGGGTCTGGTCCTCCTTCCATATTCAAATGCATGACTCCCTCTACATACTGTACTTTGCGCGACTGCATGGCATTGAGAAGTGAGACACCGTCTGATGCACCCTTTCCTGTATCGTACCTAACATGTCCCATTGGACTTAACAGGTACAGGCTTCCTTTATATGTGAGGTTGAGGTATCCATTATCAAAATCTCTAATACGCGCTGATCTTCTTGACCCACTCTCGTTGTAGATAGTCCCTAAAGGTCTGTCTTCTTGATCAACAGGTACGTCATCGCACTCCTGGGATGGTTCAATCTTACACTCCTGCGGTGTGACGTCATTGTCATCTTCTTCACCTGTGAGATCTTGCTATCTCCCCTGCCTACTGGACAAGGCATCGCCATCGTGTCAAGTAGATGAAGGAGAAAGTGACATCCTTATAGTCTTTCTACGTACGTACATAGTACGTATCGACGTACACCGATGACACCCCCCCACGGTTTGTTACCCCGTGACGAATCGGAACAGGAGATGTCTCGTGAATCACCCCAGTATTTCCAGCACCGCGGCCCAAGATCCCAATAACCGCGCTGCGGCCGCCGCTGCTGGATGTCCCCGTGGGAGCCGCCGTGATGGCAACACAACCTTCGGCTCCTCATACTCTTTCGTATACTGCCCATACGCTTCCTTGAAACAGGCCGAATACTGAGGCGGAACTCGTCTCATAACGTAGTCGTTGTGCCTGTGAAACAGTTGCGGCCCCAACTGTTTCGTAAATTAGTCAGCCATGTTCTGCTTAGTAGAGACCCGTTCCAGTGCCATCAGGTCTCTCTCCACCCACTCAGCCAAAGCAAAGTACCTAATGTCAATATGGCGTGTCCTGGGTGTAGATTTTTGCGCCATTGCCATAGTGATACACGCCTCGTTATCCTCGTACATCACCGTAGCTGCCCTCTGTGGAATCCCAAGGTCGTACATGATACTTCTGGTATACAGGACCATCTTCCCCGTGTCATGGGCCTGGATAAACTCGCTCTCAGTAGAAGACCCCGACACCGTCGGTTGGAGCTTTGTCTTGTACGCTACTGGTCCTCCTGCCAGCCGTACCGCACCGCCGCCCATTGAGCGCCTTGTCCGTGGACAGGAGCCCCACTCGGAGTCCATAAACGCATGTAGCGACAACGCATCATGATTGGGTCGTCCATCGAGGAGAAGCTCTGCACGGTTACTCTTGGGGGCTTGCGGCGGGACTGCCGGGAGCTTCTCGTTGGGGATTGCCCGCCAGAAGTAAATCCCATCGTCCCTGGTCACATACATGTACTTGAGGCTATGCCGTAGCCCATGGTAATGTTCCCTCGCAGGGCACACGCTATGCTGCGATGAGCGCACCGAGGCATAACACAGGTCCGGCCGGCAAGTTGACACCGCCCACAGCAGTTCCCCAATCCCACTACAGTAGGGGAGGCCCATCTCCTTTGCCAGTTGCGCCTACTGCTTGGGGTCCGGGTCCCCAACTGCCTTCATGTATGCCTTGACGAACGAATCGCGGCACGGGAGGGGAGTTGGTCGTGGCCCGAGAAGCTCCCGGCAGAAGTAAATCCCATCGTCCCTGGTCACATACATGTACTTGAGGCTATGCCGTAGCCCATGGTAATGTTCCCTCGCAGGGCACACGCTATGCTGCGATGAGCGCACCGAGGCATAACACAGGTCCGGCCGGCAAGTTGACACCGCCCACAGCAGTTCCCCAATCCCACTACAGTAGGGGAGGCCCATCTCCTTTGCCAGTTGCGCCTACTGCTTGGGGTCCGGGTCCCCAACTGCCTTCATGTATGCCTTGACGAACGAATCGCGGCACGGGAGGGGAGTTGGTCGTGGCCCCATCGTACCCGTATCCGTCATCCACGCCGCCAGGTGCTTCTGACACACCCTCTCAATATAAGTCTTGCAGGAGACCTTGATATAATCGCGAGTCTGTAGGATATCGAGGCCATTGAACATATCTACAAGCCCCATTCGCTTCAGTGGGAAAGTAAGCTTCTCGTCAATCATATCGAAGAGGATGTTGGCGATCTGTTCTTCTCGCACTGCGACCTCAAAGTCCTCCACCTGCCGCTTGAACAGCACCCGTTCCCCCTTGGTCAGTCCTGAGTACAGGCACGGCTCATGACGCGTCAATGTCAAGCCCAGGGCACGTAAAATTGCATCTGCATGTTTCTCCCATAGCCGGGGCGCCTCTGGGTGCCCCTGCATTGCCTCCAGGACCGGGATCACGTGACCTGGTGGGATTGGCTCCCTGCCTTTGTGTACTGTCCACCACTCGTGGAACGCCTTGTCAGGCCGGATATAGAACCCTTGTTTTGGCGCTCCTGCCTCTCCGAAGGCATTTGAGATGTCCGCGCCGTATATGAGCAAGTTCTCGGCGGCCGCCGCGGCGTAGAATAATCTGCCACTTGTTTGGTCCACGCAGTTGGCATATGTGTAATCCAGGACCCACACCTGGCCCGATCGCGTGGATCCATCGCAAGTGCATCTAGCCTTCTTTCTCTTATCCAGCTTCTTGATGACATAGGTCCAGACCAGGTTGAAGACTGCCTCGTCACTGTCCACCTTCACCGGGTCGCCAAACATACCTTGGCCATCGTACTGGTCTAGCTGTGTCCATTCAGACAACCTCCAATTGTCCCAGTCATCTGCCTTAAGAAGCTTCCCCCTTGTAAGCTTCATCGCGATACCTACATAGTTGAAGACGTCACCGTCCCACTTCGTCTCAACTCGTTTCACACGGACGGGGTCAGGCATCGGGTAATCTTCCTTAGGTCTCTCCGTAAGCCTCTCAACATCAGTGCGCGGCGTAAGTCCGAGGTACTTGAACATGTACCTCGGGTTCAGCTGATCCACGTTTACCTGCGGGATGCCCTCATTCGTCAACCCATGCTGTATCTCTGGATGAGATAGTGTTAGTAAGCACGACTTAGTACCCGCGGTCTTGATGTCTGCAAACGCTCGGACAGCATTGTCCAGCGTCAATATCTCCTTGTCGCCCACCCGCTGTAGCCACGCGCCGCGTACCCTTGTCCTCCAACGTGGGATGCGGTGGGCCGGGGTACTCTTCGCCATGTCCGTCACAATCAGTCTCCCATTGAGATCTTCCAGAACCAGCCCCGCCGTTGCATGGTCTGTCCCATAGCGGCCCAGTCGTAACTCCTCTTCAAAAGCTCCGTGGTATGCGTGAGGGGACATGTATACCTGTGTGACATCTTGGCGTGTGATCTTATAGTCCTCTACCGCTCTGAAGTCGTCATCATATGTCCCCAGGACCGTACCCTCATACGGGTCCCCAGATCCCACCCTCGCCGCCGTTGCCGTGCGTGCAGGCGACAGCAGCAAGCCGAGGGGCAGTGGGGCATTACGTGCTTGCTTCGTGTCCGCAAGGTCCTTATCCACCAGTGCAGGCGGGTACCTTGCTCGGTCGACCGGTCGTGGCGGGATGGGACTGCTCGCCATCGAGTCATCCAACTGTCCAAGTGAGTACAGGAGCTGTGCGGCCGGTGGTCGTGATGGTTGCAGGTACCAGGCCTCGTCGAAGTATGCGTGGTGACTAGTCTTCACCAGGCCAGAGTTGAGGTCCAGGTAATGTATATTCTGGTCTCTCGCGGAGTATCCCAGGAAGATGCCCTGGTAGTCGTGACGGTCCAACTTGGCCCTCCGTTTCCCTGGGCGCTTGACGCACACGCGTGATCCAAACATCTTCAGCTGTGAGAGGTCAGGACGCATGCCGTACCAACCCTCAAATGGAGTACGCCTCGTTATCGAATGGACCTTCCTGTTGTGGAGCCACACAGCATGGAGTAGTACAGCAGACCAAAATTTCGGCTTCAACGCAGCGCCGTAGAGGAGAGCCCGTACGGAGACCGCGAGCGTATCATTCATCCGCTCCGCCCCCCCATTCTGCGAGGGGCTGTCAGCTCCCGTCGGTTCCACCACATAGCGGTGCCGCCGCATCATCTCTCTCATAAACTCATGCGAGTTCGCAAGCTCACCGCCTTGGTCGCATCTGATCAACCCTCCAGATTCCAGGCCGAAGGTCTCCAGGAAGGCCGTAACGTCCTCGATAGGTGGCTCCTTTGACTTCATGAGTAACACCCATGTGTACCTGGAGTGTTCATCCACGATGAGGAGATACGACGTGAACTTGTCGTAGGACTCCACGACCCTATCTGTTGTCTCGTCCGGGCGGTTGAAATCCGTCGTCGACGCTCGCATGAACCCAAAATCCATGTAGAATCGTTTGCCACACCCGTCCACACGAGCTACCTTGCCCCCCTTCGCCTTCTTGCACATCCTTGCCGCCGTCTTGTGATCAACAAAACGGAACGGGTGGCACTCGAAGTGGTCCGGTGTGCCCGTCACACCGCCAGGGAGCACGTCCAGCTGTGTTTCGCTGCAGTGGCCCATCCGAGCCGCCCATAGCTCGGCCTCGAGCTGGCGTGTCGGATGGACCGGCCGCGAAACTCCGAGGCGCTTCTTGTGCGGCGCCGTTAGTTTCCCTGCGTGGCAAGGCCCGTTGCTGTCCTCCGCGTCAAACGGCATTCCGTCCAGTGGGTCTAGAAACGGTCCGTCGAACGCGTAAGTCCCCTCCTCCGACAGAGGGGGAAGACGGTGTACCTCCTCACCCACATCGTACTCCTCCGTCTGGATATATGACACACGCGTGTCGCCACAGAATTTAACTGGCTCGTTGTCGAGATCAAATGCTTCCATCCGCCAATAATAGAGGCCATTCACGTGCTCAAGAGGAAGGCACAGGACTAGCTGACCTTCCTTCGAGTAGAACTCCAAGCTACCATGGGTATCGTCGTAAAACCCCGTCTGCGTGAAGCGATTGAAGCGCCCTTTGCCTGCCAGGAGGATGCTAGCAGGTGAAATTATCATGTCCGATGCATCCTTATGGACAAAGAAAGGTTGATAATGGAAGGTCCCATCCTCCTGTAGGATGGGTAAATCTCCCATCTCGTCACAATACGCAATCCTCTGCCCTTCCTTTTCCAGGGCAACACTAATCGGCACGGGCTCGACCCGCCGTACATTCACCAGTCTGTACCGGGAGGGCGCAACGGATATGTTGGCCCCGGTGTCAGCAAGGGACCCATTTCCCCTCCGTCTCATCTGGCAGATTCGATATCCAGTGTCCTCATCTAGGCCAATGGTGCGCACCGTTGATCGCAGGTGCACGACTCTATCTCGTACAAGTCCATCGAGTACCTCCGTGAGGTCGTCACCCTTCGACGGCTCGTCTGGCCCCCCACCATCGTTCATTGGGGCCGGGAATGCATCGACACCCGTTGGCGATTGCGGCCGTGTGTCATCGAGGAGTGACCCCCTTGGAACACATACATGGTAGCAGGAGCCCATCTCGTTCTCCAGGCGGACTCTATCACCTCCGCCCCCCACCACAAAGGCATCCTTCTCATAGTTGTCGGTACCCGCCCAACGGAGGGCTGATTCCACATCTTAGAAATCGAACGCCATGCCCGCTAGCTCGGGGTCCGTTCCATCACTCGTAGTTGACCTGTCAGAGTCGTCGCACGACCCCGGCGTCAGCGGGGGAGGTTCCGGGGGGGGGACGTGTATCTGGTGTCGTTCCCTGCGCCGGTTGGCGCTGGCAGAGAGATGACGCTACCGCCGCCGCAGCGGTTCCAGGAGCGTCGGAGGAGCACGCGTCAATATTCGGCGCTGGCGGGGGCACGGCCTCAGCCGGACCCCGTAGGAGTCATTCGTCCTTTGGTTGATCCTCGTCGTCCTCCTCCTCCTCCTCGGTGCGCATCCAGAAAATCGGATCCAGCTGCGCCGCGAGTTCGTCAGTCGACAGCCGCATCGCCTTCTGGTATCTGCGGCCGATCTTGCGTGGACCCTCTGTCAAGGGACGTCCCTTGTCCTTTTCGAGCCATGGCTTGTTCCGCTCCATCCACTCATGCTCCGCCTTCTTGAGCGTTTCCTCCGAAGCTTTCTTAAAATATCGCTGGAGGAAGATGAACATCACAAGCATGTTGCACCTCGTCGCCGTGTGACCAAACTTCCCGCATGCGTCACACGTCCCGTCGAAACGAGGCGTCCCGGAGCGACGGCGTGACCGCGGCTCCGGCATGTCGCGATCTTTCCTGTCCCTACGGCCACGCTGCACCGCGCACACCGTCGGGGCAAAGCCCTGTATGACGATGGTAAAGTCGCGGGGGTCCTCCGTTGAGGAGTCATCAGAGGTCCCGCTGTCATCGACGTCACCGCATACCTGCAGCCGATTCAGGCCAGCCCGTCCTCGCACCGAAATCGCCATGTCCTCCACCCTGCGCTTCGTCCTCTGGTGAAGTACGTCGGCCAGCTCCGTGATCCCATATGCAGCCGGGATGTCTTGTGTGTTGGGTTCTACACTATCTCGGAGCGTGTTTAGCTTAAGTTCAGCGGACGCACTGTATCTGGGGATGCGCATACAGCCCTCCAGGAACTTCTTCGCGATCGAGTATGGGTACGCTACTTCGCCACGGCAGACCCGGAGAGACCGGTATGTTTCCAAACGTGTGGCATAGGTGTATATGTCATCGTCGTTGGGCCAGGTGGGTACCTCCAAAGTCTCCTGCACGTCAAAGAGCAGGAGAACCTGACGACCCACACGCCAAAGCCACTCGTAGCCGTTGCGTGAGCCCGCACCCACGCGGCTCAACTGCGTCCTCACCTCATTACTCATGTTGTCCGCGAACTCCCTCAGAACAATCTGAAACAACGATTCGCCCATAAGGAGGTAGCGTCTCAAACCAAATCCAGGTGACACCAGGCCATGCTCCTCATGGTCGAGCTCGACCGCGGCAAGCGGGGCGAGGTATACGCCATACTGAGCCAGGAGAAGGCGTATCTCCTGCCAGAACTGTACGAACCCATCGCACGTGCGGACGTCTCCCCCAGGCCACTTATACTTCATGGCCGCGTCAAGCAGCGGATAGGGACGTGCCCCTGGTTCCTGGGATCGTTCACAGCGATACATCAGCTCATCGTGGTCCCTGATGAGCTGGTTGCGACACGCCTCAGGTACCTCGAGGGCCGCGAGAACCGCGTCGTCGAGCGTCTTCGCGCCCTCATACACCCCTCCTCGCACGCCTGAGTGCCAGCTCTTGCTCCCAAGCGACATGCCCCGCAGGGTGAGGCTGAGGCGGCCGTCAGTCCGCGGTGACGACAGGCCGTCCGTACGGGTCGAGTCGAGCCCGCCTCCCATGCCAGGTCCCTGGGACTGAGTCGTACCCTTCTCACCCTGGCCGAAGTGTACACCCCTCTCTGGATTGCGTCGCCTCTCGTCCTTGGTGAGTGGGTCGGGCTGCGCGTCGGGGAAGAGTGTCGAGCCCCGTTTGCCGGGGCCGGCGTTGGTCCCCGGGCCGCCATTAGGCCCCTCCGCGGACGTCCGCGCACCGGCATCCCGGTGGACATACCGGGGTAGGAGCTCATCTATCGTCGCCTGCGTCGGGTCGTCCGCGGGGCGTTGTGGCAGGGCGCTGCGCTCCTTCCTGGCTCGATCCACCTCGAGTGACGCCTCGACATGTTCGCGGTAACCCGAGGCGAGGCGTTCTCGCTCGGCCGCCCTGTTCGCGCTGTGTCGCTCAAAGTCGATCCCATCCCTAGCACGCTGTTCCGGTGTAAGCGCCGCCGGGAGGCGACGTGCGTACGGGTTGCGGACCGCGTGGTGGCGCCGAAAGTGATCCGGCGTGTCGGGGGCCGTCTCGGTCGTGTATCCAGGGACCGGGGCCCCCGTGGCACATCCCGGTGGGTCCCCTCGCGTGGGCCCATTGCGTGAGGCGCCACCCTCGCCACCCGTCCCTTCAAGCGTCGACCCGGGTGAGGTCCCGTCGACCGAATCATCCTCGCCGGACTTGTGTTCTCTCGCCGCTGGTGAGGTGATAGCGGGATCCGTTTGCGTCGCATCAGTCTGCGGCGTGTGTTCGACGGTGTCCACGTGGGGAATCTTCTCGGGTTCCGCAGAAACGAATGCACCCCGTCCGGACTTCGCAAACACGTATGACGGACGCCCCGGGGTCGACTCGCCCCGACCGTGGGCGCCGGCCGTCCCGGAGGGCCGGCAGCCATCCATCTCGCGTATCGGAGGTACGTGGGCGTCATCTCTGGGCTCCGCAGGCGTGGTCGCGGGGTCTCCCGTGGCTGGCCCCCCTCAGGCGCCGTCGTCCGCCGCCTCGGAGGGCTGGTGGTCCCTCGAGCCGTGCCCGGCTCCGCCAGCCGTCTTGTCGCGCCTCCTGGCGTCCTGGCCTCCGTCGTCCACGGGCAACTTGTCGGCCTGCCGGCGGCGGTTCCGGGCCACAGTGTTCCCTACATTTCTAATTGCCGCCGTCGCTGTATCGACCTCCTTCCGCAGAGTCTGAACATGTTCCTCAGCTTTCTTGTCCAACTTGGCTGTGCGCGGCGCCAGTAGGTCGCATACAGCAGAGATGTGTGCCTTGTCGGCTGTGGCAAGCGCCGTGGTGACCGCTCGCTCGATCGTTTCGGCCAGCCGCCCGTCGTCGCCAGACAGAAACCTCGAAGCCGTGTCCAAGTGCTCCGTAGCTTGGTTTTTCAAAGACTCTGCATACCCCGACGCCTGCCTAGCCAACCTTGACTCGTGATCGCGCGAGGCGTTAGCATTCGTCCCCGCCAACTTGGCCATTTCCTCCGCGTGCCTCTCGAGGAGGTCGGTCGCAGTGTTTGTCAGTCTGGTCATGCTTTTGTTTGCCGCCTTCTCGAACATTCGCTTTATCGACTCGACGACGTCCTCCGCCCGCTCCTCTAGATTGTCGACGCCTTCCGACGCTCTCTCTGTCAACAGCTTCGCGTTCTCCCGGAGGATGGCAGTCGCGGCATTCGACTGGGAGCGAGCATTCTCATCCACAGCTACCTGGATCACCGTCCTCATCGTCGCGTCGACCGAAGCGAGCCTTTCGTCGATGTGCATGAGCATCGTTCGCATCGCATCCAGGATGGCCTGGCATCGAGTCATCGCGTCGCCGGCTTCCGAGTCAGAGTGGCATTGCGCATGGGCCGCCCGCCGATCCGCGGCGTGCTCGAGGTTCGAGTCCAACTCGTCCAACGCGAGCTTCTCACTGTCCCACAGGGAGTCCATCTCCTCGGCACATCTCTCCAGTCCGATCCCCTCCTTCCCTCGTTGGACTACATCCCCGTCTTCCCCTCGCGGGCACGCGACGGCCTGCACTCGCTGGATCATGCTCTCCACGATGCGGAGGCCATCGCCGTCGTTCTTACTCTCGAGCATATTGTCCACGGTCTCCTCGGCCATCAAGGAGACCTCATTCAGGGACGGCGCTCGTCCCGCTCCGACTGCCCGGGCGGGTCGACACTGACCCTGGTCCGGACAGAGGCATCCCCCACGCTCGTGCGGGAGGCGTCGCCGCCTTCCCTCGTGATCAACGTGGATGCAACCATCGAGCTCCCCTTGCTTCCCACCGATATCCCCCCCTGATCTGCTCCCGGAGACCTTTTGGGGCTGGTAGGTACACGTGGTGGTGGGGGCCCCACTGGAGGGGTCCCACCACGGCTATGCGGGTTTCGGAAACCAGGTGGGGGTCCCACTGGAGGGGTCCCCCCTGGGGTTCTATCCGCTCTCAAAGGTGAGGCCTTCCCAGAAGGTGCGTTCCCCCCTACGCTCGAGACAGTCCCGGGGGTGGGCTGCCCATCATGGCTATGTGGGTTTCGGAAACCAGGCGGGGGAGGGAGTGGGGTCCCCGGGGGAGGGGTCCCTTTTTTATGTCTAGGTACCCCTGACGGTGGGCCTGTCCCACCAGCCGTCGATTCTTTTGACGTGGTACGCGCATTCAAACGACGTGAGCGGGACGACGTACTGTCACTCGAAGTCGACCCGTCAGTTCGGAGTGCCGCAAACGGATTGGGGGACACGCGTGTATCCCTGGGAGTCCCTCGGGCGTCACCGGCGTGGCGTCCGCGGTTACTTCCACTCCCTGCAGCGGGTTGGCCACCCGGGGTGGTCGGGGTGGGAGGTGTAGTAGTCACCCCACTCTCTGGGGGTACCCCACCTCGCCCAAGCCTTGTGGTAGGATTTCTCCTACTCCTGGGCATCGTGAGTTAATAAATCAGATGGAAGGGGATGACGTAGTCCCGAGGGGAGCGCCACCTTGGCCTTTCGAAGTGGGAATTCAATCCGAGATCGAAAGGGTACGCTGCCTCCCACAGCGATGAAATTGGTTGAAAGGGGGTGACATAGTCCCGAGGGGAGCGCCACCTTGGCCTGTCGAAGTGGGATATGCAAATCCGAGATCAAAAGGGTACGCCGCCTTTCCGCGGCGATGAAATTCAATTAGTTCTAATGCTGGAAAGCGTCAAATACGCTCATAACCTGCTATCTCCCCTGCCTACTGGACGAGGCATCGCCATCGTGTCAAGTAGATGAAGGAGAAAGTGATATCCTTATAGTCTTTCTACGTACGTACATAGTACGTATCTACGTACACCGATGACAGATCTAAGATATCTACATCGGTAGTATTAGCAAAAGTAATAGTTGCCTCAGTATCCGGCATATTCTCTCCCACATTTTTCTCTACTTTGCGGTGTTCCTGATATATGGTTTGCACCAATTCTGCTACAGCGGAACCCTCTGTTTCGACTTCCCGTTCTAACACTATTCCCGGGAAGTGGGCCGAAATGTCTGGATAAATTAACTCTAACTCCAGTTTCTGGCTACTCTCGCCATTTTTGATTGCGCCATTGTCCCAATCGTATTTCATTTTTTTCAATTTAGGAATTTGATCTTGTTCTCTTTCTCTTTCTCTTCTTTCTGATATCTACCCCCCAAGCATTTATTAGCTTAATAACCTGATCGGGTAAGGGATATCAAATCACACTCCTGTGCTTCTTCGTTATTCCAATCTTGACATCAAACACCTTTTTTGTCCCTTGGTGGGTCCAAATATATGGCAGGAAACGTCCTCAGGGTATTAGTGTTTGTTATGTCAGGGAGCTGTGTAGCTTCGACATAGCATCCGTACTCTAGGGGATCCCCTTCAGTGGTAAAATGCTTGACCCAATCTAGTCTACATCTCTTCACCATTTTGCACAGAGAATTTTTTTAGAAATCCTAAATTTGAAATGGAGCAATTTAGCAAAGTAGTCACATAGTATACCAGGTGGACTACAACCTGTTTGGGAAAAACTTTATAGGGCATCACAGTCGTAATTTCGCGCACACGCTCTTTGATGGTGCAAATGCTGCGCTCAATCTCCCCCACATGTTCTCTTGCAGTGGTAGTATTTATCTCTATGAGGTCTAATTTTCCTTCCAATTTGTCAAATTCCTGATCCAGGAGAATAAGGTTGACCACAAAGCCTCCTTTTGTATACATTTGTATGATTTTACTTAAACTTCGAACTAGCAACCCAGCAGTTCGATTAGGTATGTGTTCCGCTGTTCTCAGTCTAACTTTCCTTGAAAATGTGACCAAAAACGGCGCCGAATTCACAAACATCACATCAGCCGCAAGAGTTACAAATTGGTGCAGCGTGTAGAAACCGCGGGGAACGTTGAAGATGTCCGCCTTGCTAATTCTCTCCATTTTATCCCTAACAGTTAATCTTTGCCGTAAATATGATTGTTGGGATATTAGAGATACCAGAGGGGCCGCTCACCATTTTGCCATACTCCCCGTCAGATGGATGAGCCAAAATTGATTGTGCCTGGCACGCTAAGTTAGCAGCCTTCACCTGATGCTGGGTGAATCCCTCCATATTCTTGTGGACAGTCTGTGTTAACACACAGGCTTTTTTCTTTGGCTTGTCTCTATTAAAAGTCACCATCCCGAGAAGTTTTATCTTCAGCGACTGGTCAGACAAGACGCCCGTTGCGCACTTCACGTGATCTTGCAAATTTTCCAAATCAATATATGGAAATCCCTCACAGACCCCCTCATTGTTCTTGAATGTGAGAATCAGTCCACTAGGAGTGTAAAGTTTCCATGCAGCCTTGGTGTCGTAAGTCACCTTGTGACCATCTTGCTCCAAGGTGGGAATTGATAACAGGTTTGCAATTCCATGCTCAACAAGCCAAACATAGAACATGTCAAGAAGCTGACACTTCTTGTCATCGTGGATCACTCCAGCGTTATACATGCCACGCAAAGTCACACCGACCTGCTTCACATGCTTTAGGTGCTCTCTCATAAAAACTTGATGGTACGAGGAGAGGGAGTCGAGATAAAGGTAAGTTGGTGTGAGGGTCTCTCTACAAACTGGCTCCTTGACAATCGGCTTGTCCTTGTCAGCTGCCTGGAAAAGGACGAATCTGTCCTCTTCGTCATCCTGGTGTCCATTGATCTCGTTGATGTCCTTGAGCTGCACTTGCATGTGCAGTTGTTCCGCCTCCTCCGCCATCTTGGCCTTCCTCTTTGTCTTGAATTCCGCCCACTTATCCGCCGCGATGGCCTTCATCTGCGCCACAGTCACCTTTGGACAGTTCCGAAGCAAATGATTTGCCCCATTGCATGCTGGATTCCAGCAAACCACCACCTTGCCTGACTTCTTTCCCAGAACCGTTGCTGCCTATGACTGTGCCACTGCCACTCCTGGCTCCTCTTTCCCTAGATGTACGCATGCCACTCCGTTCTCCATGGGATCCACTCTTGTCGCTGACCTCCTCCTCTTGGTTTCACTCTTGTGTTTGTTGCACAAGAGGATCATTTGATTGATGCGCTTTGGCATAGTATCGTTTTTATGAATGATCCATCCGTTGTTCACATCGCGCTTTAATTCTTCCCAAGTATTCTTGTTGAGTCCGGTGAAGTGTAGCGCCACAAGATACTGGGCTTGTGCCTCCTTCTTGATGGCCTTCATCTTCGCGATGTCGGCCCCGCTAATGCTCTTTGATAGCACTGAGTAATCTTTGCCCTTCGGGGCGCAGATTATTTGAAGCGCCTGCTGACTGGTCGCGATTTCGCCATTGTTATCTTGGCACACTTGACCCCTTGACCTGAACTCTCAAGTGTATTGATCGAGGGTCCAGTTCTCCCGTTGCCAGCACAAGAATATACGCTTGTCAGACGACACAAGTTTGTGCATCGCCTCCTTTGATCCATCTTGGTCAAAATATAGATATTCCACGAAGCATCTTGATTAGGCCGAGTCCATCTTGATCATCTGAGATCTTCTCCCACGTTGGCATTCCTTTGAGCTTGGTGTTGATCGTTCGTCCACAGTGTTCCATCACCTTCTCATAGATGACCTGGTTGCTGTTTTCCCATTCTTCCCCGTTATTGAGAAATTGTTTATAATGGTTTTTGTACTTGATTTTAAGTTTAGGAGACACGCTTTTGTCTTGCTCATTTGGCTCAACGTTTACAGGCAGCTCCAATTTACGTATGGCCTTGGCTGCTTTTGGCCCACCATGCTTTATCATTCCCGAGACAGCTCCCAATATCCTTTCCATATAATCTGAGAAATTGCTCTGCTTGAGACCATTGCCATATTTGAAGATCGCTTCCTCCAATCCTGAGGTGACGGCCTTGTACTTGTTGGTTTTCTGGGGCGCTCCCTGCTTCTTTGGGAACGCTTGATATTTTCCAGAGCCTGCTATCCTGGTCTTCAGGCTCAGAAGAGTTGGCGGGGTTGCTTCGAGTGTTGTCCGAAGTGCAACTTCTGGAAATAGACTTTTTAATTATAATGTTGAGGAAAATACTAATATAACCAGAACAAAGGCAGTATTCATACTAGCCGCGGTTGAGTTCACCCGTAACTTTGTCTACGGGAGAATTCAAAACCGGTGAGGTATGTAGGACCAGCCCTTGACTTCTACTACTGGAGCTTTCAAGACTATTGTAGTACTGCATTTTGGACATTGCATTGCAGATTATATTTAAACAGTGAGATTGAATTGCTCCAATCTCAGTCCATTCTACATTGTTCGTAGTCACAAAAAATCTTCAATATGCACAGAAACGCTTGCTGATAGTGGGTGCTTCTCATAATAACCGTACGTTGCATCTCTAGTGGTGGAACGTCTTCCTGCCATATTGGATCCTACACAGCAGCTTCATAACCATTTGGTTGAACTGTTTGCCATACCCTTATTCTCTTTACCTTGAACCACATTTGACCATGACACGTGATTCTCGGATTTTACTCCCCTAGTCCTGGGGAGTCCTGAGCTATTTCCCATATCTCTCAACACCTGTGTGGTTTGCTGATTACGATGGGCAATCCCTCTTTGAGTGGCTCTCTGTGGAGGTATCAGACTTTTCATGCTGCAGAATGATTTTGGAACGGTTTTAAAGTATTCACCAATCTTTGGTGGCATGGGCCAATTTTTATCTTTCTTTTTATCATCGGGCTCACACTCTGTGTACATACATTCCATTGCATGTCTTGATTGCCATTGAGGTTTGAACTCACGGGAAGTAGGCAATCCATTGGTTCTTGTACATCCCTTTTTTGTGCACACTAATAATTGGTTGCAAAGGACCAAGATGCAAATATCTCATTTCAAAGGCTGGATGTTCACCGGTGTCTGACTTTGATCCAGCCTTGTGGGTGTGTACCTCCGTATCATGCTCTGACTTGCGCTCATCTGTGTTTTAGATTTGGACTCGTTGCTGGGCTTAGATTTTGATTTCTTCGACACTGACTGGGTATCACTGGGCCCCATACCAGATGGTTTAACTCCACAAATCTCAGTCAATGATGACACCAGGCTGATCAGTATATTGCAAATCTGCCTTTTTATTTCCTTATTGAGTTGGACTTGATTTTTGAAGTGTTTGGATATCAAGTCATAAAATCCACGAGGGGTGATATTGTTATCATAACCAAATTTTTCATAAATACCGTTCACAGTCAACAATATTTTGTCTTTAGAAGGAGTATTGATGGATCAAGAGGATACACCTCAATCAGGTCAAATCAAGGTAGAATCCCTCCCCAAAAATATTTTATCCTCCAAAGGCACTTTAATGGAACTAGAGGACATGCTGCGATCAGGTCCAATCAAGGTAGAATCCGTCTCTTTGCCGGGACAGTATTGAATTTCATAAGCTCTGGTCTCCCATTGCTCATCAGGAAATGGAGGTTTATTGCCCTTTTTGTAGGGATTCTTTACATAACATGGAGCGGGAAATGCGGTATGGATGGGATCATGGACGGAAGCAGGAGCAGGAGCAGGAGCAGGAGTAGAAGTAGAAGCAGGAGCAGGAGCAGGAGCAAGATGAGGATCAGGAGCGGGATCAGGATCAGGATCAGGATCAACATCAGGATCAGGATCAGGATCAGGATCAGGATCAGGATCAACATCAGGATCAACATCAGGATCAGGATCAGGATCAGGATCAGGATCAGGAGCGGGATCAGGGTCAGCATCAGCATCAGGAT
>JAZGVR010000024.1:0-25511 GCA_037356255.1 Thalassiosira tumida | reverse complement strand
GCTCATGACTCATTTTGAGTCCCCCGATCCTACCTCATTCCCGACCTCCACCCCAAGGTGGACATCTTTCGGCGATACGTCCGCGACTACCATCGATCGTGCATTCACCATGCGGCCCCTTGCCCGGGGAGATAGAAGCTAGGGCATTGACTTCCGTCATTGTCGGCCAGCGATGGATCAGTCGACCGCCAAGCTACAATTTTTCTGGGCCGCCTTCGCCCCTCTCTGCGATCCGCCCTTGCCACGGGCGCGCTGTCGACCATGCCCGGGCCGCCCAGAGGCGGCGCGCGGCAGTGGCAACGTCATCATTGTATGCCTCTCTGCTGCGCGACCGCTGGTTGTTGACCGACGCTGCTTCCGCCCGGCCGACCGTGACGCCGGCGCCTCCTTATGCCGGCGACGCTCCAGTGGCGGCCGCCTCGCTAGGTGGCCCGGGGAGCCTCATGGTTGGTTAGCGCTGCTCAGGGTTCGGGCGAAGGTGAGTTTCGCGGGGGATCGCACATCGTTGTTGTTTGTCCCCCTCGTGGGTTCCGGGCGGGGTTGCGCCGGGGGGGCTATTGACGTTCCGCTGGTGCTATCGTCGGAGTATTTGTTTTGAGGGGGGTTTGTTCGGTGGCAGACGCCACGGTCGTCCGAGGGATTCTCGGCCTTGGAGGCCTCGCCTGCGGCCAATTGCGCCGGCGGCGTCCTTGGCCGCAGCGGATGGTCGCGGCGTTCCCTGCTGAAGCGGGTTTGCCCGCAGTTGACTTCACTCGCGGTCCTGCACTTACGCGGGGGTGGCATAACGCCGTTGCCGCGCCTGAGAAGCGCTTTGGCGCCGCCGGTCGCTCGGCGATCGTTCCCACGCCCTCCGGGTCTCCACAGTACCGCGGCTGACCATGGACTTTGGCTGCAAGCCAAGATGGCCGCCGCCGGTCTCGGCCATCACCGTACCATGACAGGGGAGAGCGCCCGGCCGTTGCTCTCGCCCGCCGACCCACCGCTGAACGACACGTCCGTGAGCGGCTTTGGCGCAGCGGGGCGCCCTGCACAGGGGCAGGGGACCCGCCTCGCGGATGCTTGGGTGTCGTCAACGCCGCCCGGGGCTGGTATGGGCCAGGGAGGACACCACCTTCTCCTCCCGCCCTCGCCCTGTGTTGGCCACACCCGTGGTGGCGTGGGGCCTCGGCCTCTTACCCGGGGCTCCCACACCAAGGGGGCCTCTCCCCGGGGGGCGGTCTGTTCCTTCGGCTGCATCTCTGTATCGGGTAACACTGAGCACCGGAGGGTATAGGACTGGCAGAGTATAAACGCTTAAGAGACACATTTGTCCACTCATGTCACTGATTCTTTCGTTTGGCCGCTTGAGCCTCCTCACCGTTCGTTTGGACAAGGGGATGCCTCAGCCATTGTCCGCATATGGTTGGCAGGAACTCCCTGCTCTGGCCACAGCTCATCTGGTTAGTGGCTGGGATCTGTGATCCCAGAGGGGGGATTCGTATTAGAGGCATTAGGGGTGGTGGAGTCTCGGGGCGGGCTTCTACTCCGGCCCATGGCCGGATCTTGTGGTGGCAGAGGAGGGGGGGAATTGAAGTGGGGAATTCGAACTAGGCCTTCAACATTATTTGGGGGGGGGGTTGAACTAGGGGCCAGAGAGAATTTTGGAAGCGGGGTGGGTATTGTTTGGGTTACTTCGATATTATTTGGGGGGGGGGGTGAACTAGGGTCCAACGGGGGAATTTGGACGAGGATTTGAAAACTTTTAGGTTACCAATTTGGATGAGGAATTGAATACTGTTTAGGGTACCGCAGGGTGTTTCAACTGGGTCCCAGGGGTGGGGTCCTGTGGCTGGGTGTTGTCAGGTGGCAATGGTTGTTTTGGTGTTGGACTATTACTGTGTCCGAGGGGTTGGATGTGCATCTAATCGTGTTTGAAGGAACATGTTTTGGAGTGATTTTGGATTTGGTTTGCATCCTGCCTCATGTCTGATTCTAGATGTTGGTGTTAGCGGTCACTCGTGTTTGGAGCAACATGGTTTGGGATGATCCTGGGATTGGTTGCAACCTCCTTCACATATGACGTTAGATGTTGGGGTTAGCAGTCACTCTCCCTCTTGTAGTTTGCTTCTCTTCAAATCTTCACGATGCTGTCAAGAGGAAATACTGGCCGCACCATGTCCAACACTGCTCAGGAATCCGTAGGGAGGAAGAACTGTGCTTCTTTGTCGCCGTCCCAGGGGAATTGCTTCAGGAAGTCATGGGATAGGACAGGCGGAGAATTGGTGAAGGATTGGTGAAACGGTGCTGGCTGTGAATGGGCTTCTGATGGCTGGACAAGAACTGTCCTTCTCTGGCGCCGACCCAGAGGATTTGGTTCACGAAGTCATGGAAGAGGCCAGGTGGAGGTCTGGTGGAGGATTGGTGAAACAGTGGTGGCTATAATTGTGCTTCTGGCGCCCATGTGGGAGATACCCTAGAAAGAAATGAGAACAGGAATTTGATGGATCAAATGCTGTTTATTTACAATATTCTCATCCGAACCTGAACAGACACATTTGTTCCCACAGAGAGTTGAGACCCGGCGGTATCTCCACCCGGGCGGTACCCTGGAGTCCGCCAAGGAGGGAACTCTCCTGTTCAATTTCCTTGAGTCATTTTCTCCAACGTGGTGCCCTGGTCAAGACCACCGATTGGGAACAAGCTTATCAGCACATACAGCTCTTCATCCGTTGGAGCAAGAAGGAAGGGGCCAAGGGAGCGGAACCAGGTCTGACCTGGTGGCAGACCTACACTCATGCAAGGAACACCTTCCCTGAGTGGGAGATGTACTCCAAGGCTCAGTAGGGGGACAAAGGGGGTGGGAAGCCCTCTTGAGTCCCTGGGAGGTAGGAGGACCCTCATGGCTGGTGGTTGTCTCCTCCGCCTCGCTAAAATGGATGGATGCNCTTGAGTCCCTGGGAGGTAGGAGGACCCTCATGGCTGGTGGTTGTCTCCTCCGCCTCGCTAAAATGGATGGATGCTGGCTGCTGGGCATGGGCCGGAGTGGCTATGTTCGGCCCAATGCTCAGCAGGTAGGGGACCTGGAACCACCTGACAAGTGACTGGGCCACCCCTTTTGCAGTATCTCGGACCACACCTGCCTGGTGTCGTAGGACAATTGGTTGCCTGAAGGGACTTGTGCTTCTTTAGGGACAGCTCAATGCGCAATCAAGAAAGGGACATGCAATACCCCCAAACGTTCTGAGGAGGAAAATAGTCAGTGCTCATGGGAGCCTGTCTGTTGATATAGGGAAACAAAGACCAAGAGTTTTGTCATAGCTTTAAGTGTTAGTTCATTAGATTCAAGATAGGACAAGATATCGAGTCGGGGTGCCAAGGATTAGTCCCAATAAGCTACAAAGCTACAGCGGGTTGTGATGCGAAGCCAGACCTCGGGGTCTGACCATCGCGTAGGCGCCCGGACGATGGACTCGGGCTTCCACGTGAAAGCATGGCACGGGGACTAAAAGCCCGAGCCCCATCGTCCATCAAGGAAGCGCTGCAATCCAAGATGAACGCACAAATCCATCGATCGTGCGTTCACCATGCGGCCCCTTGCCCGGGGAGATAGAAGCTAGGGCATTGACTGCCGTCATCGTCGGCCAGCGATGGATCAGTCGACCGCCAAGCTACAATTTTTCTTACCCACTCAAACCCTAAACCTTTTAATTTGAGCGCCGGCACGCGGTTCCGGCCCTGGGGCGTGGCGCCTCTTTGGTGGTGGCTTCCCTTGGGTTGGTAGTTGCCGCGTCCCTGGGAGGTGCGAGGACCCTCATGGCTGGTGGTTGTCTCCTCCGCCTCGCTAAAATGGATGGATGCTGGCTGCTGGGCATGGGCCGGAGTGGCTATGTTCGGCCCAATGCTCAGCAGGTAGGGGACCTGGAACCACCTGACAAGTGGCTGGGTCACTCCTTTTGCAGTATCTCGGACCACACCTGCCTGGCGTCGTAGGACAATTGGTTGCCTGAGGGGACTCGTGCTTCTTTAGGGAAAGCTCAATGAGCAATCGAGAAAGGGACATGCAATACCCCCAAATGTTCTGAGGAGGAAAATAGTCAGTACTCATGGGAGCCTGTCTGTTGATAGAGGGAAACCAAGACCAAGAGTTTTGTCATAGCTTTAAGTGTTATTTCATTATATTCAAGATATGACAAGACATCGAGTCGGGGCGCCAAGGATTAGTCCATTGGGTATGCACTTGCGAATCCCGGAGGTACTTCGGAACGCACCCCCGGATGCGGGGCCGGACAAAGGGCTGGGCTGGGTACTGGGCGCACTGCTGGGCGCAGGGCTGGACGTAGGGCTGGACGTAGGGCTGGACGCTTGAAGTTCCACTTTGCACTTCTATCAATCCTCCCTTCGCCCAAGGTGATTTTGGCTTCGTTCGTCTCAGCCTTGTCGTCGTCGTGGGCATTGCCACCCTTCCCCTTGGCTGCTCGTGGGAGTTCCCCCCTTGTTTGGCTCCCCCCTTGCTTGAACAGTGATCGTGCTGTCGCCGCTGAATGGCTGTCCACTCTGCTTTGGTGGAGTGGGAGATTCCAATCCTAAGTGGGACAAAAGACCCATTTTTTGACACTACCAACAGGCATCAGACCAAGCACAATATTTCGCCTCACATGCAAAGGAATTCATACAATGTATTGTATTCTCTATTTTTTTCGATCCCAAACCGGAGACCAGCCGGTTATCACACAAACAGCAAGCAGCTACTCTAACGAGAGCGCCAACAACCACAAACCAGACAACTACTCTAACATAACACAAAAAAATCCCACAATACAGATTCCTACGCATCTGTTAGTATGCTCCCAGAGGTTTAAAGTAGGCGGCCGTTGAGCGCGCCGCTTCACACAACACACAAACATAACAGCGACTATGAAGACCGACAACCATCCCCGGCATTGACGGCGATGGTCGTCATGGTCTACCCCAACAACTTCATGGTCGTTGGGGACAAGCAGGGTCTTCAATGAAAGCCCTGTTCGTCCTTAATAAACTACGGGAAGCGTGCGGCCGAAAGTGTGGGGGATGTCAATCAAAATTCCCATCTCCAACGCAATGTTTTTCGACGCCATCGACCAACATTGCGTCAGAGATGGGAAGGAACGAAAAGGGTGTAGTCCATTAAATAAAAATCCACCACGGCATTTTGTTGTTTAAAGCATTTAGATTAGGTTAGCTGCGCCTTGTAGCCGCACGTGACCATTAGGTGCCCTTTTGGTAACCGAACGGTCAGCTGATTGTGCGGGTTCTGCTAATTTTTGCCCTAATTAGTAAACAGTATTAAAACATAGTCTAGGTTTATTTTTAGACTACGCCAATCGCGGACAGCATTGTCCAATAGGTTTGTAGGGTAAGGACCTGTTTGGACGCGGGCAATTTTCAAAATTAAGAGGGTTAGCTTCTCCGACATGGGCTGCGCCGATGGTGCCATGGTCAGGTGCCTGTGGCGCTTGGCTGTTGACCAATTACCTTACAATAGCTTACAATTACGGTACTTGTACATAGAGATATTTTTTGCCTTTTTTACAACTCAGATCAATTACATCTTGGAAACAATGGCCTCCGGTTCCCTAGCCATATCGGATGAAGATGTGGGAGTTCGGCCAAGTATGAAACATTCCCCCACTCGTCAGTTGATGACGAGTGGGGGAATCGTTTGTTCGGTGGTCTAAAATGCATTTGGGACCCGCTCTTGCTAGGGAACCGAGGTGCATTTTTCGAGGTTTTGATCACCATGGAGTTTTGTTAGTGGTTTTTGGTTGTTGTGTCTAGTGTCAAAATCGTACGGTAGTTTTCCCGCTTAGGATTGGAATCTCCCGAGTATCTCTCTCCCACCCAACAATTCCTCCACTGGTCTTCCTCACACCTTGCTCGTTGGGGCGGCTCGTGCTCGTCCGTGCGCCTTGTTGTGGTAGCGCGCTGGGTCCTTGGGGGGTTGTACGTGCCTCTCCCCCTCGTGCGCTCTTGGAGGATGGCGGTCGCGCTGCTTCCCCTGGACACAATGGCTCCGCTGGAGTATGCTCCCCCCACAATTATTCCTCCAACGCTCCCCCTTGCGTCCCCACAGTCGTGGGATCTCGTGCGTGGGCTCGCGCGTTGTGGAGGACTCTGCCCCAGGCCAGGAGGCCAATCCTCGACCTCACTAATCTCAGAGGGCTAAAACAAACATGACAAGCAAGTACTTATCTAAGCGTAAGCTAGAGGGGTGCTTGCAGGTCGATGCTCTGATAAAGCTTAAAATAAAATTGTGATTAATCTAACTACCCTCGATGCAAACCCTAGGTAGGAGTGGACAGAGTTAATAACTCTGTACTATTCCTCCTTGCATTTCTACATGGATCCGCATTCAGTTCTTGCAGGTGAAAAGGTTTTACTATCGTAGGAACAGTATCGGATCTTTGTGCAAGCTAACAAAGATTCTCTCCGACCTGGATCCGTGATTTATCAGAATCAGGGTCTTCTGAGCATGTGTTGTGCTCCTCATTATACCGTTCGAGAGAGTCCATATTAAATGGGACGGTCTGTCAGTCATTCTACCCGTGTGGATGACTTTAGATGCTACATCTGTGGCATCTATTTGCACTAGCTATTTAGTTCTCTTTGGATCTAAATTAGTCTAACCATCATCTCATTTAGATCTAAATTGAAGGAGTTAGTAGGCAGCCTGTGACAGACTCGCGCTGGGTTTCTGGGGGCGTGCTTGGTTGTGTTGCCACCCTCCCCCGGTCAGCGCCGGAATTTTGTCCGCTTCCCCCATAATAAATCCTCCAACGCTTGCCCTCGCGTCCCCACAGTCGTGGGATCTCGTGCGTGGGCATGCGCGTCGTGGGGGGCTTGCGCTGGGTTTCTTGGGGCATGCTAGGGCCGGCAGGGATTGCCCTCCCTCTCGTTGACGCCCTTGGTTTGCCAGTGCTCCCTGCGCGTGCGGTGATGGCCTTGGTCCTCGCGCCATTTCACCAGGGCCGCAAGCTCGGTCCTGCTCCACGCTGTGCACCTTGCAGGCCACGCGCGCCGTTATTTGTCCCTTGGGGTGCGCTGGGCCGCGTCCACCTGCTCCCCTGGTTGTCGCTGCGGGTGTTTGTTGCCGCACTTGGTTTGGCAACGGCCATTGGCCAACGTGCTGGTCCCCCCAACCGCACGCTTGCTCTTGCTCCGCGCTATGCGCCTTGCCAGTAAACGTGCTGCTCTCTCCCCCTTTTCCGTCGTCTCTAGGCGTGGGCATTCCTGTCGATGAGGGGAATCGTCCACTTCTCCCGATGGAGTCGTCGGTGCGTTAGGTGGGCCTACGTTTTGCTGCGCTTCCGCCGCCGCCACGCCGATTGGTCATGGCGCTGCTCCCGTTTGCCCTTGGGCATGCCTTCGCCCAAGCTCCCTGCTTTGTTTTGGGGCGCTCTCCACATGCCTTCCACTGTTGCTGCCTGCCATGGCGGTGATGTTTTGCCGCCGCGGCCGTTTGGTGTTTTTTTCCTCGGTCCCCCCCTGCCCCGTTGCCGCCACCGTCGCACCCGACGTTGCGCCCGATCGTTTGGGAGGTTCGTGCTGCTCTCTTGTCTGGGTTGCTGTTGCTGCCACTTTATATTAAAGCTTTTTAACTACATCCCAAAACTTTCCCATGGCAGTAAGAGCATGGTCATCGTGCCTCCCCAAACAAGAATGGGAGACTCCCAAAAATCCCAAACCTTCCTACCTCCATCTGACTCCGTGGAGTCACACACTATATTTTTTGTGGCAGGTGCTCATCTGCCCATCACCACAACCTATTTCAATATGAAATGTCCCACTGATGACGAAATCAACCATCGTCCCCATGTTATTGTGACCAGCCCAGTGGCTTGGAATCCACAGACTCTTGATATTCCACGTGGATGCAAGAGAAAATGGGCCAATGAAGAGCATGAAGCCTTTTGGGGGCAGGCAACATGGAATAAGTCTTGCGGTATGAAGAGGGATTGAGAAATCTTTGAAACTGACCTCATCTTGGGACAGCTAGAGGGCTATGTTGAGCAGTCTTTTGCCAAGAGAATGGTTTCCTCAATCAATGTGTCTGAGATTGTGATCAAACATTGGCATTCTGAGCATGCTCCTGAGCAGTTCAGCCAGATTTTTTGTGTTAACCTGCCAAGAGCAAAGAGGATCCTCGAGACAATGACTTAGAAAGGCATCAGGACTGCATTACACCCTCTCACCAAAAGGCACAGAACTGATCATTTGAGGTTGTATACCAATGAGCTGGCTGGGAAATGGCAGATGGATGTCACACATTCTGATGTCACGTCCACATGGGGACATAAAATTGCTTTCGTTGTTTTGAATGGGGACTTTACCAATGTTTGGCTCCAACCATCAAAAGGTGACTCAGATGCTACTATTTCATTGAATTGCTTTGTCGATGATGTTGGAGTTCCAAAGAATCTAAAAGCATACTTGGATGGATCCCATTCTGGAAGGCACACTGACTTTATATGAACTGTGCATGAGAACTAAATCATTATCAAATGATCTGAGAAGTGTAGAAAGAATCAGCTCAGTAAAGTTAATGTTGAGATCCATGAGATTTGGAAAGGGTGACACCAACTTATGATGCAATGCAGCATTACCAAAAGAACATGGTGTTTTGGTCTTGAATGGATTGCTAAGTTGCGCTAATATCTGCCACGAGGCATTGATCAATGCCCCGGCCATGAGAAAGTCATAGGCAAGACGCCTGACATTTCTGAATTTCTAGGCTTCAACTTTTGAGACTTAGTGTGGCATAGGGTAATGCCACATTATTCGACTGGAGACAGACCTTGCCAGCTTGCACGGTGAATTGGAGCCATTTATAGAATAGGAAATGACATGTGTTATTGAGTATTACCAGCATCCGGCATGCCGACTGCTGACACTTCTGTTCAATATATCACACATGCGGATGTGGCTAATCCTGACATTGCTGAACAAATTGAAACTTTCAATGAGCAGTTAACCAATTGTCTCAATGATGAGAATTTCCAAATTGCAGACCCTACAGCTGATGGTTGATTACAGGATGTTTACAATGACCCTGTGCCGGAGGACCCTACAGCTTGTGAGGAGGGTTCTAAGACACCGTCAGATCAGGAGCATGGCAACATGCTTTCCAAACCTGATGTTGTTGACATCCCTTTCATTGATCAATATATTGGAGCTCAAATTGTTCTTGACTAATCGCATCCAGGGAATACTGCACAAAAAACAAAGCCACAGTTATCCCGAGGGCTACCGACTCCGATGGAAATCCTGTCAGGAAAGCTCACTCAAACCCTATGTTGGATACTAGAGAATACATTGTGAAGCTTGTAGATGGAACAACAGACAGATATTTTGCAAACATTATTGCCAAGAATATCTGAGCCAATGTGATTTTGAGGGCCAACAATACCAGGTGATTCATGAGACATAGGATCACCAGAAAAATGGATGAGCTATTTCAAAGGATGATGGTTTTATCATCAGACCACATGGTCAAAGGAAGCCAATGAAGACAACAGTTGGTTGGGATTTTCTGGTCAAGTGGAACAACGGTTCAACTTCCTGGGTTCCACTAAAAGATTTGAAGGACAGCAATCCAATTGAAGCAGCAGAACATGCAGTTTCTAACAAGGTTGTAGAGAAGCCTGCCTTTGCATGGTGGGTGCCTTTTGTTTTGCACAAGCAGAATACTATGATCAATGATGTCAAGAAGAAATACTGGTAAACGACACAGAAGTATGGCATTTAACTGCCTAAGCCAGTACCAGAGGCACTTGCAACATACCGATAGAATGGAAACAACTTTTTGAGGAATACAATTTAGAAGGAGATGGAAAAGGCACAGGTTGCCTATTCAGCTGTTAACAATGCATCACCTGAAGATGTGAGAAACAGCAATGATTCCTCCTTGATTGGTTTCCAAAAGATCAAATGCCACATCATTTTTTATGTTAAAATTAATTTCACTTGTAAGGCCTATTTTGTGGCTGGTGTCCACATGACGCAGAAACACCAAATCCTCTCACCTATTCAAGTGTGGTGACTCAAGACAGCACTAAAATTTCTTTTTCTAACAGCAGCTCCTAATGATTTGGATCTCTCTGCTTTTGACATTGGAAATTATTGCTTGAATGCGCCTTGTCGTGAAAAGATATGGTTTGAGGCCGGAATCAAATATGGTGAGGATTCAGGGAAACCATGTAAATTGGTCTGTGCATTTCATAGGCTAAAACCATCTGGCATGGCCCGGAGAGCCATGTTTTCAACCTTTATTCAGAATGAGTAAAAATTTTGTCCAACACAGATTGATCCTGATGTGTATGTTTGTCATACTGTTGCGCCATCAGGGGAACCTTATTTTGAGCTGTTTTTGGTGTACTGTACGTTTCTAAATAAATAGCAAATTTTAGCTTGGCGGATTTTCTACGCAACGGCAAAAAATTTGCTGTTTTCTAAACCATTTTACTGGAAGCGCATTTTTGTGAGGAATCCATTAAAACTAATTTCATTAAGAACAGATCACAAGAAAGTATCAAAAAATCTTACTAGGTTGAAAAATTGGCCAATATCAGCATTTCCCCCAAAATTGGCGATCATAGAAATGCTAACTTCTCCATACTAAATTTTGAGGAATGAATATGTTCCAGAAAGCTTCTTCAGATGTTGAATAGGGCCTTGAGATGTTGAATAGGGCAATTCATAACAGTTTTCAATGGGAATAAGATTCTGGGGTTTAAAGGACCTGGTTTTGAGTTTGAAAAATCTCCTTACTATTTATTTAGAAATGTACAGTATGTTGATGATTGCATGACCGTTGGCCATGATCCCATTTCAATTATGCAGCAAATTTCTGAAGATGAGATTAAGGGGGATACATGGGGACTTGGTGCTGGGATTGAAAAGTTTACCATTGATGGCATGTGATGCTGGAGGATGCGTAGTGATAAATATGTCAAAAATGTCGCCCAAATAGTAAAATACCTTTTCCCTGAAGATGACCAGGAAATAAAAGGTGGAGAGCAGAACCATGATGATCCAGTGCCTGTAAATTACAAGCCCGAATCGGACACATCTGATGAGTGCAACCCTGAGATGACATCATGCTTCCACCAATTTATTGGCATTTTTCAATGGTCCATTGAGTTGAATTGATTTGATATGTTGACTGAGGTCTCTCTCCTGTCTCAGTGTCAGGCTGCCCCATGCAAGGGCCTCCTTAAAGCAATTTGTTTTCTTGTCAACTTTCTTTCCAAGCACCCTATGAAAGGATTTGTCTTTGGTCCCACTGTTCCAGTATTGATGAATGAGTTTTCAGTTCTAATGCTAAATTGACTCAATTTTCAGGTAAGTACATCAAAGAGGAAGATCCACATGACATGCGTGAACCCTTGGGCAAACCTGTGGTCATCAGTGCCTGGACGCTTGGGCAAACCTGTGGTCATCAGTTGCTTTGTTGTTGTAAATCATGCTGGAAATGAGGTGACTAGGAGATCACACACTGGCATTCTGATTTTTTTTCTGAGCAACACTGTGATTATTGTCTACAGCAATAGGCAGAATACTGTTGAGTCAGCAACCTTTGGTTCTAAATTTGTTACAATGAGAGTGGCTAGAGACTTGCTAGTTGCATTAAAGATCAAGCCAAAGAGCTTTGGCATCCATGTCTTTGGCCCTGAAAATGTTTTCTCTGACAATGATGCCATCCACAAGAACATTAGCTTGCCTGAATCCTTATTGATCAAGAAGCACAACACAATCAATTTCCACATTTGCCGTGAAGCAGTTGTGGCTAAGATGATGAGGGAGCCAAAGCAGACACTGACACGAAAAAAGCAGATTCCCTGACAAAAGTGGTTACATGCGAGAGGAAGCAGGATCTGCTTGGCTACCTTGTATGTGATTGTCAGGGGAAAGTGGTTTCTGCATGTGGAGACTCAGATGACCACTTGTGGGGACCGTTTGAACATGCACCTGAGAGCAACGGTCTAAGAAACAGCCCAAGCACAAATGGTACAAACACGGTTTCATAATCAAAAACATGCTTTCTGAACTCCCTCATTTGTCCGGAAAGTATCCGTAACTGTAACTATGTGAACGCAAGGAGCTAGTGTTTATGCAACACCACTGTAATTTACTTTTGTTAGACTTACCATGGTGTAACACCTACCTACCTTCCATCAAAGCTAGACAATGATTTTGAAGGCTCTGTAAGATCAATTAGAGCCGTTTCTTTTACACCATATTTTCAATGCTTTGACAGAAGAATCGAATCCTGGGCGGGCACATTTTTTACGGGGGTCACGGGAGTCAAATCAACATTTTTGAGAAAATTCTCATGTCACGTGTGCAAACACTGCAGCCCCTTATCATGACTGCTGAAACCCTAGGAGACCCGTATCACAAACAGGTCCCATTACCAAGGATTCCCGATTACCGTGACCTCGCGAGCGAGCCGGCCACATCAACTTCCGTTGAGCGCAAGCGCGCTCAACGGATGTCGCAGCTCGGACGAGCAAGACTTAAACGCCGAACGGACATACTTCAAAGATTCACATCAGAGCTTGAACAGTAATTACGCAACAGCTACCGAGTATCGTAGAATGCTCATAATTTGTTAAGCACATCGTTAATAAGCACTTACCTAGCTTTAAGTCTAGCAGTCTCAATAATGTGAGTGGTACACGAAAATGTGGCGTTCGGGCCCCGTCGGTGTTCGTGTAGTTTGGGTTGTCCCCAGGCGTGTGGGTGGTGCGTAGCGCCGCTGTTAGTGCACGGTGAGCGCGCGAAGGTCCTTGTCGTTCACCATCCCCTCCATGTTGGTGAAGGTTTCCACCCCGCTCATGTTAGTGGCCATACCGGCGGAGAATGTCGACAATTGTGACCGGATGTACTCCAGGGACGCATTGGACCTGGGCGCCCATCTGCCCATCTTGCGGATGTGCGACTCATCGTAGCCTACCAGTTTTAGGGCGCACACGCCTCCCACCCTCAGGGAGTGTGTGTCCATTCACTCGACAGCCACGACCCTGTCTTGATAGCGGAGCATCCTGGCAGCGTACTTCACGGCAACGTTTTCTCTGTCCTCTGAGGACAGGCCTGTCTTGCGTCTGTTGAGGACAGGTCTTCCATTCTGTCCGGCGAGGACAGGTCATGCTTGCAATTGGAAAAGAGAGCCCGACACAGCCAAGGTTGGGCGCATGGGGGTAAGATCACTGTGGCTCTTGGTACACTTATCCCTTTTGTGCCGCGATGTGTGCTGTCTCCTTTGTGGGCCCTTGCTGGCAATGGCAGGCTTCAAAGCTTGCTCCCCCCCTCACGCCTGACCGCCGTCTAGATACAACTTATTGGTCCGCGCCTCTTGGCGCCTTGTTTGGCTGTGGCGTGCTGCGACCGTCGCTCCGCCACACCGCCAGGTTGAGGACGTACGTCATCGCCTCCCCACGAGGAGGAAAGACCTCACCCATCCATCTTTGAAGAGACTCATCCTTCACGGGGTGCCGTCGACGCAGTTGTTTATGCTGCTGTCGCCGCCGTTGCCTCATCAACCGTTGGCCTCCAGCTGTTCCCGGGCCCAGATTGCGCCCGTTTAGACTGGGCAGCCTGTCGCCACGTATTCTCGCAGGAAGGGGTCAAGGGGTGGTTGAGCGCTCTCATTCTGGGACAGGCCAACCCACGACTGGCGACTGGTGCCGTTGCCTGGGGGCCAGACAGCTCGTCTGCTACTAAAGTTTTGGCCGCCTCCATATCTCCTGCTGCAGCAGACACTGTTGTCCAGTGTCGCGGGGGTGTTGCCTCCGCCTCGCCCTGTTGTGCGGCGTCTTCACCCCTGGGGGCTGATCTCCTCTCCTTTTGCATTGATTCCAACTCGGTCTGCGGGAATTCGACGTCCACCAGCGGGCATGGGACCTCCGCCTGCGGGGATGCTAGGCCCGCCACACCATTCCTACGTCTTGCACTGCCGTCTTGGGCTGGTCCAGACTGCATACAATTGTTCGACGTTTGGTGCAGGGATGGGACATCTGCTTGCGGGGATGCAACGACCGCCTCGCCGTCGTGGGCGTTTTTGCCCCAAAGGGCCGAGTCCAATGGCGCGGCTCGTTGCCCGTCGTCTGGTTCGTCCCCTAGACGGGCCTCGCCGTCGTTGGCGTTTTCGCCCTGAAGGGCCGAGTCCGATCGTGCGGCTCGCCGCCCGTCGTTCGGTTCGTCCCCGCGGCGGGCAGATTTCAATCTCCGTCCTCCGCTGTACTCACCTTGCCCTCCAAAGAGTGGCTCCTCGGGTGGCGCCCGCGGCATGTTCTCCGTCGCCATGTCCTCGCCCAGCGACTCGTCCTTGCTGTCGTTGCCCTCAGGGGGCGCGGTTGACGCCGCCGTTGACGCCGCTGTCGTCGCCGTCGCCTCCTCATCCGTCTCGTCGCGTAACACCCGCGCTACCAAGGGAAAACCGTAGAACCCTGATTGTCAATGCTTGGTCAATCGGAACGGCAACGGGTGGAGTACAGGTCACGTTTCTCTGTCCTCTGGTGACAGGCCTGTCTTGCGTACGTTGAGGACAGGTCTTCTATTCTGTCCGGCGGGGACAGGTCATGTCTGCAATAAGAGTTGTAAAAGAGGGGCTCGACACAGCAAAGGTTGAGCGCACGGCGGCAAAATCACTGTGGCCCTTGGTACACTTATCCCTTTTGAGCCGCCGTGCGTGCCGTCTCCTTGGTGCGTCATTGCTGGCAATGGCAGATCTCAGAGCCTGCCCCCCCCTTACGCATGATGGCCGTCCGGATACGACTTGTTGGTCCGCGCCGCTCTACGCCTTTTTTGGCTGTGGCGCGCTGCGGCCGCCGTTCCGCTGCGCCGCCAGGTTGAGGGCTGACGCCATCGCCGCCCCGCGAGGAGGAAGAACTCACCCATCCATTTTCGAAGAGACTAATCCTTCCGCCGATTTCAAGGCTCGTCACCCCTCACGCCTGACCGCCGTTTCCGGATAGGATTTTTGGTCCGCATCGCTTGGCGCCTTTCTTGGCTATGGCGTGCTGCGGCCATCGTTCCGTCACGACGCCAGGTTGTGGGCGCGCGCAATCGCTGCCCCGCGAGGTCGATTCACCTCTTCATCGGTGTCGGGAGTCGTCCCTCCATGCCATGGCGCGCTCCACGCTCACGCCCGATGGTCGTCCAGGTTCGATTTTTCGTCCGCGCTGCTTGGCGCCTTTTTTGATTGCTGCGCGCCTTGGCCATTGCTCCGTCACGCCCAGGCATTCGCTGTTGTCGCCGCTCATCGCAGTGGCGCTCGTTCTTCACTGCTCATCGCAGCGGTGGTCGTTCGTTGCAGTTCATTGCAGTGACGTTCGTTCGTCGCGGTGGTGGTCGCTTGTCGTCGAGCTCCCCCCGCGCTCGGTGTGGGCGCATTCTCCATTGGCCACTGCTGGCAATGGCCGGTTCCTCCAGCGGCGTGGGGCGCGTCCCAAGCTCACGCCGTCCGGTCGGTCAGGAGCCGGGGCTGTCTGCACTGCTTTGTCGCATGCTGCGACCGGCGTTCCCTCCCGCCATCAGCCGGTACGCGCGCGACGCCCGAGCTTATAGTATGTCAGCGTGGGCGCGTTCCCACCCACCATTTCCTCGTGCGCGTCGTCGTCTCCCCGCGAGATCGAGACTCACCCGTCGGCCGCCATCGAGCCGCGGCCACCGTTCCCTCGCCCGCCAGCCGCCGGTGTTGCCTCCCTCGTCGTAGCGCAGGTCGTCGCGGCGGCGCTCGTTGATTCGCCGCCAACCAGAAAAACTACTGCTACTACCTCTGAACTCGGCTTGGCCGGCCTCGGTCAATCTCGTCGCTCCCGAGGTAGACTCCTTCGGAGCCCCTGGCGAACCCATCGTACGTCATTTTCGTTCGTTGATTCGTTCTTGATTGCCCAAAAGCTACTGCTTGACTTGACTTGTTGCACTGATTGACTTCGTTGATCCGAGCGGCAAGAGCAAAAGAAGAATGAGGAGGATTCGCCATGGCTCTGTGTGGCTATTCTTGATGTCCCTGGAGGAGGGTCGACATCCTAACAAAATACGCTAGCTTTGACCCGGGTAGAGAAATGGACCGCCGGAGGACCTCCCTATTATACCTGGGTAGATGGACCACAAATTCCGACCGCCGGGGCGTATTTCTCAATATACCGTGGTAGATAAACGCTGGTCAGGACGGCACTTGCGTCTCATAATTCACAGAGGAATCCGTATGTCATCTAAATTCCTACTGTACTGGAGGCCCATAGAGATTCTGAAAAGAGGGCGCATTTGTGGAGAAGAGGCAACAAGCGCGCGCTCGGCGGAACCTCCTCCTCTCTCCTCTCGCATACACAGCAGCGAATGAACAATAAGCTATGGCTAGAGTGTAAAGTGGGAAGTTAGAGGAGAGCGTTGAGGAGAAGAGGGTCACGCTGTGTGCAGTAGACCCAGGTATGTTGACCGACAGCCGGAGCGCCAACCAAAATATACCCGGGTAGATAAATTTTGGCTATATCTAGAGGAAGCTAGTGACCGTCCGCCGGGAAGGGAGGGGTAAAATATACCCGGGTAGATAAACGCCGGTCAAGCTGATGTCGACCCTCCTCCGTCCCTGGTTGGCATCAAGTTCTGATAGCCACTAGATCTTCTCGGCCAAAAATGTGACCACCAATTTTTGGCCGGCGATAAACCTTTCGCCAAGATCCACTCCTTGCCAGGGACAGACTTGGTGCCTGGCTCATGACTCATTTTGAGTCCCCCGATCCTACCTCATTCCCGACCTCCACCCCATGGTGGACATCTTTCGGCGATACGTCCACGACTACCAGTCGAACACAAAGTTAGACCAAGGGGGGTCCCCTTGGTCTAACTTTGAAGGTTACTTAGGCGCGTTTTTTATGTCGAAATCATCGAGTACGCGCAGGGCCTAATCCTAAAATTTTAGGATATGTCGGGAAAAAAAAGTCTAGGCATATGGGTTGGCTCCAATACCTCTCACTAGTAGCCTGCAAATTTATCAAGTAAGTGTAAATAGAAAATGTGATACCGTAAATAAAAAATGTGATGCAAAAATACTACTGGAGTAGTGTTAAAATGAAACAGAATTAATATTTAATTTTCATTCTTATTGCAATTTTTTCACATCACGGAGTAAGTGTTACGCTTGAGTTCCAAGGTGTTACTGTCGTCTTCTTTTTTGTACATAGACTATCTCACATTGACAATAACACACATCATTTAGTCGTAAACTCCCAAATGATAGTCGTACATAGGAGTTCTATCGGATATTTTTGATTGTCGCTCTCCCAATTGTAAAAATTGGCGCGTTTGGCCGCCGGCCGGAAAGCTATGAAGTCCGCTGTTAAAAAAATGCGCAGGTTGCAGCGCTTGTTGCAGTACGGTACCACCTGGGGAAGGGAGTTGAACTCTCTCGAGAGAGAGAGAGACGAAGGCAAGATCTCCATTTCATCTGATTCCTGCCTCTCTTCACTCTCTCTCTCTCTCCCTGCCGCCACCAGCGGCCGCCCCACCTCCCTAAGCCGAACAGCTCCTTCTCCCGCGCCCTTCACCCTCCTCACTCCCCCCCATTCCCATCTGCTATCCCCCCCGCCGCCGTTGTCCGTTGCCAGGGCAGCGGGGGATACTTGGCTCATCATCGTATGGGCCGTGGAGGGCCTCCGAATCGCCGAGGTGGCGACGGAAATGCCGCCCATCATTGGCGAGTCGTCACACGGCCGCGGAGGACCGGGCCCGTCATCAGGGGCATCGTGGAGGCCGTGGTCGGAGGACGAGGACGCGGTGGAGGACAAGGCGGGTGAGTTTTCTCATTTTAATTGG
Organism: Thalassiosira tumida; assembly: GCA_037356255.1. Classification (NCBI taxonomy): domain Eukaryota; phylum Bacillariophyta; class Thalassiosirophyceae; order Thalassiosirales; family Thalassiosiraceae; genus Thalassiosira; species Thalassiosira tumida. The sequence goes on along the minus strand of JAZGVR010000024.1, from coordinate 7,679 downwards.
TTTTTCAGAAAAATGCTACTCACCATTCATTTTATTTCCTCGTTCGAACGCAGGCGGGGCGGGGGGAGGACAACAAACACAGGAGGAGATGGGTGGGAGAGGACGGGACCAACACGGAGGACGAGGACGTGGCGGATGACGAGGCGGGTGAGTTGTTTGATTTTAATTGGTTTTTCAGAAAAATATTACTCACCATTCATTTTATCTCCTCGTTTGAATGCAGGCGGGGCGGGGGAGGACAACGAACGCAGGAGGAGACGGGTGGGATGATGGTGGAGGTAGTAGTAAGGTGAGTGAGATCAACAAGAGATCCCTGGGGAAGTTGTTGCTAATTTTACTGTGTTTTTACGATATGACCTCCTTACCTTTTGCAGTTCCTCTTTCTCTTCAATACAGGTTGAGAGGAAACGGCGACAAGGGTGGGATGTTGGTGCAGGTGAAATGGCGTGGCAGACCTAGGGAGAGCAGGACCAAAAGTAATTAGACGATGGAGGAGCCAAGAACCATTGGCACATGAGGAGTGGGAGGTCGGCTGGGCTGCAAGTAGATAGAGTGATAGATAGGCGGTGGCCATCGGGTAAGCACTGTACTTTCAGTCCTATGTAAGTAGCTTACATAACCTTGAAATAACCTGTATTTTACATGAGTTAAAAAATTAAGCCGGCTTAAATCATTAAGTAGGTGTACAACTATTGGGGCTTTAGCTTAAGTAGGCTTATAATAGTACTGTCGGTGGTAACTCATGGTACCAAATGTACCATTTTAATACTAACAAGTAATAGTACACACCTGCGCGTGTAGTGTTAAAAACTTAATCCGTAGTGTTACATTACTTAAGCCGTAGTCGGCAAAACTTTACGCTTAGTCTTACATACATCATACCGTAAACTTACGAACACCTGTACGCAGTGTTTGAATTGTTAAGGCGAGTGCTCAGTGCATTAATTTAACACTACGCCAAATAAGCCCACGCGTAGTAGTTTTAGGTCTTCTGAGGAAGGTTAGAGAGTCTGCACACTGCTTGACAAATCCTGGAGAGTCTGAGCAAGATTGACAGACCCTTGAGAGTCTGTGTAGGCTAATAACCCCGTGAGTCTAAGCCCAGCAAGGAGTGCCAAAGATTCGTAGGTTTGACAGAACCTCAAGAGTCTGTACAAGGATGGACAAAAGAGTTTGAGCCCAGCAAGGAGTTGTCGAGGACCAAGAATGCCAAGCCAGAGGTGCTGTAACAAAAATATACCTGGGAGTATCATTGTATTAATTGTTGGCCGGCCGTGCGCATGAGGTGTGATCAGTCGCTTGGTTCAACTTGTCCTGCCTTTTGCAAGTTGGCTCAGAGGGTATGTAGGAACTAATTAGATTTTTAGCGCCAATGATGTGCTCTCCCCTGAAAAAAATTAAATTATTTTGACACAGCGTTTTGCTTGAAAATTCTGTTACTAGCCAATACACTAACCCGTACAATAGTACGTATGAATCTTTCGTAATTTGGTTAGTACTACTAGCCACTAAAACCACCTAACCGCCACTAGCAGGTCCCTGCCGCTGGATAGTGGAGTGCCAACCCCTGGGGGCACATTTTGCCCCGGTATTCTGTGGGTCCCTCCTCCGCGGCCGGCGCCCTGAACTCAACTCAGTGCGTCGTCCAGTATGACACGGGTGTCGCACTCTCCTGTACTCGGATACGTTGCTGTTTATTTTCCACTCTGTATTTTTCTTTTGTTTCTCTCGTGACCACTGATCCATTGGCTAGATGCGGCAGTTGCAACCCTGCCTGTACACTTCCTTGATTAGGCGGAGCCACCACTGATGTGGGTCTCAAAATGCCAGCTCTTGTCCATGTGCAAATCGGCTCTGACACTACTGGAGTCGCAAACCGCACGCGCTTCAACCCGTGCTGCCGTCCCAGCCGCTCATTCCGCTCCTGCTTCTGTCAAGAGATCTCCCGGCTGCCATCAGCACGGCCTCACTTTTCTCGACAAGGAGTGTTCCGGCACATTTAAGCTCGGTTTCGTCCCCCCCTTTGCTGCGGGACATTGCGGCGTTCGAGAGCCCTATAGATGCCTGGGCGGTATTTGCCGCCCTTCCACTTCTGCTTCTGTTGAGAGGACTCCCAGCTTTCGCAAGCATGGTCTCACTCCCCTTGACAAGGAGTGTCCTGGGACGTATCAGCTTGGTCTCGTCCCCCTCTTCACCGCGGGACATCGTGGCATTCGAGTGTCCTATAGATGCCCGGGTGGAATTTGCTGCACTTCTGATTTTTCTGGCCCTGCTCTGACATTGCCACTATTTACTTTCAAACCTGATCTATAATTTTAGTTTTCTGTCCCCGTCGCCAGTTTCCATCATCCTCGCCCTCGTCCTCCCCATTGCCTCCGTCGTTTTTCCTGTATTATGCTGTCTTTTGAAGTTTCTCCTGCGTCCTGCTGTTTCTCACCTTTGCCATCATCCAATAGAGGTTGTGGTACTCATTGTTTCATAGCGTTGTTCCGCTGCTTCTCCCACTTTACTTTCTTTCTTGCAATCTTTACATGTCATCATCATCGCGCGATGGGCTCTTCGTCCCTTTCCTCTTTGTCTTTGTCCAACGAGCTATCATCCCTCTCACACAGCAATGGCACTTTGTCACTGTCATTGTCCTCAACTATCATCACCTGCTGTGCTATTGTGCTTCCTATTGCTGCTTTCCACCCTACTACTTTCTGTCCTTTTTCTTCTTTCTTTGCCCACCTTAGTTGTCCCTGGAGTCCCTCATGATGCCGTGTCTTCTTCTGACTCCTCTTAGCATCTCCCTTATGGGTGGGTTGGCGGCCGTGCCGCTTCCCCGAGCGGACAGAGTCGGGATAAAATCCCCCTCTCTGCCGCTGATTACCCTGTGGGCCACCTCCTCCTTACGTTCCGTGATTTATGAGGTACTGGACCCCTTATCCTAGGCAGAGCGTCTCAAGTATCCCTTCGGGTATCCTCTCAGTTTTAATATTTCTTTCGAACACGAAAACCCTCACGATGCAACCATCGTGAGGCCAACTGAAAGTAGATGCGCCTTGAGCTCATGGCTCGAGGTCTCACAAATCAATTAACTAATTCAACACAACCATTAAACTAGAAACGGATCATTGCAATCAATCATCATGTCTCTACTCGTAAGGTAGGACATCTTGATCAAGATAATGAATGATTGAAGGAGACAATCCCGAGCGCTTTGTGACAAAGGAGTCGGCAAACGCGCATTCTCAGGCTGTCCAGCACTGTTGATTTCAAACGTTGAAACGAACGAATTACGACAAAATCAAGGCAGACAATGACAATCAAACAGGAGAAGGCTGAGTGCTTTGCGAACGCACTCACCTTATTTTTGCTTGAACACTGACCAATTTTATTGAAGCTCAATGTCCAACAATCGAAATAGCGGCAGAATGGCAAACTCCAAGCAACGGATGAAGTCTCAGAGCCAGAAAGGACAACAGCGCAGGTCCAGGAACAAAGGGACTGGGTCAGACGAAGAGGAAGGCGAACCTCCTGGAAGGAAACAATCATCATTGAGACCGAACAAAAACAAATTACAAATGAAAATGACTATGTTCCAAACCCCCGGTCATGCTAAGACGACAGTGACTGAAAATGAATTGAACGACAATGAATCTGTCGAGGTTCCAATCAACGAAGGGACAGTGCACGACAAACGTAAGATGAACCATTATACAACGAGCTACATTAAGCCAGGGATTCCTCCAAGATTGGGGACAAGGGTGGCTAAGGCCAGTCCCGGAACGGCGGCTCAAAATGATTGCGACAGCAGCACCATCGTGAGCGTCAACAAGGACTGCAGAGACCCAAGGAGCGCCATGGCGAGCGTCAAGAAGGAATACCAAGACCCGTGCAGCAAGTATTACAGTTCGAAAAGCGGCATCTTAGCGCGAGCTCAATTTGATGAAACAAACAAACGTGCAGCATCCAAGTCGAAGAAAGACTCCCAAGCCTTAAGAATGGCAATGTTTTCGATTCTGTTCATGACAATTATCACTTGGATTGGCATCTTATGCGGAACACAAATGCAGACACAACAGAGTGTCACACCCTCAGCTAGCAAAATGGCACAGGGTTTCTATTCACCACAAAATCAGATCATTATCACACCAGATACCATCGAAACCAAGATCAACAGTGCAATGAGTGCCACGGCGAGCGTTGAAGAGAAACACCAAGACCCGGGCATGAGCAATGGCGTCCCACAGGAGGACAGCGCCCACGAAGCGGCCAGACATTGCAATGAAGAAACAAGCACAGATCAGTTTGATGAGGCCGAACTCGAGTCAGCCATCTCTGCCAAGAAAGTAGCGGATGCATACATGATTCAAGTTAAGAGAGAAGGATCCAAACCTGTAGCGAAAAGAGCCCCAACCTGCAAAATTCCGAGTGCAAACCTACAAAATTCCGAGTGCAGAGAGTACGATACTGCGTCAAGCGCAAAAGAGGAATGCCAAAACCCGGGTATCTACAACAGCATCCCCAAGGAGGATAGTGCCCACAAAGCGGCCAGCAAGGCAACAAGCACGAGGCGTACAATCAATGAGACCAAACTCAAGTCAACCATCCTGGCCAAGCAAGCAGCTGCAGTAATAGTGCATAGGACGAGCAAAGAAGCCAAGTCAGAAGAAACGGAAGCAGAACCGCCAGACCCAGTCTCACGGGACAAGAACAGCACATACAATATCTACTGGAAAGATAAATTGAGTATCAAAAGCTCTACCCAGAAAGATTTGAAGACCTTTATCATCGGAGATTCAAAGGTCATGGGGGAGAATATCCTAGGCAGAGCATCTCAAGTATCCCTTCGGGTATCCTCTCAGTTTTAATATTTCTTTCGAACACGAAAACCCTCACGATGCAACCATCGTGAGGCCAACTGAAAGTAGATGCGCCTTGAGCTCATGGCTCGAGGTCTCACAAATCAATTAACTAATTCAACACAACCATTAAACTAGAAACGGATCATTGCAATAAATCCATCTTGTCTCTACTCGTAAGGTAGGACACCCCTGGCGCAACGACTCTGATGAAGTGCTGTACAAACCCATTAGGCACCTCATGTTTTCTTGCGTGACCGCTGTGAATGAACACGTTTGCCCAAATCCGCTGCACCCTGTGATGCAATTCTAGCACAGCAAGTTCCAACCATTGCTCATGTATGCATTGTGCCAAGGTAGCCTATCGTATGCAATGTTTGCCGCTTCCAGGATTCTTTTTATATTGAGTTTTGTGCCAAACTTCCTGTAATACGGCATCATAAACCGCTTTATCAGGTTGTTAACGTGATCAATCCCGTTGAGTTGCCTTCCTTGCTGCTGCGGGGACTGCTGCTGCGCCTGTTGCAGGTGCTGTTGTTGTTGTTGGTTCTGCAGCTGCTGCTGCCTTCCCGGTGCATAGCCTCCTCCCTGCTGCTGTTGTGCTTTTCCTGGCCCCAGCGTCTGTCCTCCTGGCTGTGCCATTTGTAGTTTGCCAGGCGCCGGTACATTTCGTAGCCAGTGTTGGAAGGCCCTCTTCTGCTGCCGTGTGTTCCTGCCCCATTCCACGGGGAAACTGTCACGCACTATTGGTTGTTGGTAACGCACAACATCAAAGATGCTTTGGAGCAAAGAGTCTCTGAACACAGGTCTGCCACGCCGGAAATCACGCAGTCATCGTAGATATCACGACAGTCAATCAAGACTGCCCACGAAAATTGCGTGCAAAACGGCGAGTCGATTGCCCCCTGTGCTTTTTCTACTTCCACGTTTTGAAGAATTGTACATAGCTTCGACAGCTTTTGGTATTGGTCATTGTGTTTGGTGAAGCTTGCGTACGAGCACCCCATATGTGCAAATATCATGCTCCTCAACTCGTGGAAGTTGCGTGTATGGTCCCTGGGTCCTTCATTCTCCTCGTCCCAGATGTCTCCTTCCGTATTATTTCCTTCTGCCCGCTCCCTAGCTGTGGTCTTTTTGGCTAGTTCCTCCAGCTGTGCTGATGTCCACGGGAGGCACATAATAGGTGTGTACCCCTTCCCTGCTGACTTTAGCGTCGACATGCCATCCCCTGAATTTGAATGCAGTTTAGCTATTGCTTCTATGTTTTGCTTTTGGATTTTCTCCCCTTTGTTGATGAGTGGTTTTACCCCTTTCCTCTTTGCCCATTTGCGCACTCTCCTCATGAAGATTTTTTGATGTACCTTCCAATTGCAGTTTCTTTGAATTCCCCATATATGTTGGAAATGCCGGATGGCTGTGTTTGGTTTGACCATCCGCATACCGCCGCAATCTCGTACTTGTCATATAGATGACCCCTATCCTCATCCAGTTTGTCAGGCACTGACTGCCGTTACTGTGTTGGTGCTGTGCGTGTTGATTGCTGTGTACTGCTGTCGCCGTCGTCGCCGCCACCGCAGCTGCTGTGTGCAACTCTGTTCGACAACGACTCACTGGCGAAGCTATGTCCACTCTCTCTTTTGCCATCATCCCAATCAAAGCTCTTGTTGACGCTCCCTTCAAGCAGCGATCCACCTGCCATGGTTTCTTCTCCCTCTGTTTTTCTGTTGTTTGTTGTTTGTAACCAGTCGTCCATGGTTCTTCCTCCATGTCGCTCCTTGTGTGCGCGTGGCGTTGGCGGCCGTGATCCGATTTGTGTGATATTTTATAATTAATTTGTTTTCAAAAAAATTCCAGCACTTCCCCCACCCGTTGCTTCGTAGCTCACAAAAGACACCGACCCCCTCGGTCACTAGTCTTCCCAGATCCTTTGTGATGTCTTGCAATTAAATCGTGTTCAAAGTTTTACCAGCACTTCCCCTACTCGTTGCTTTGTAGCCCACAAAAAGACTCCGTCCCCTTCGTTCACTGGTCTTCCCAGGTCTTCCCAGATCTGTGGGGCACTGTAAAGGCGTTTGCCCTGTCCAAAGACTGGGTTTGCGGCTGCTTCCCCCCTTATTGCTGGACAGAAGACAAAATGGGGACACTGTGAGTTGGGTTAATGGACGCTGCAAGGGTTTTTTGGCCGTTGGGAAAAGTTAATTTTTATATCTAGTGCTGAATTGGGGGCCCACTGCCCATGGGTGAAAATGTACTGCTGGATGCTGGACGTCCGATGAGCTACAACGCTACAGCAGGTCGTGACGCGAAGCCAGACCTCGGGGTCTGACCATCGCGTAGGCGCCCGAGACTTGCGGGAATCGGCGTTTTCTAAAATCAAAATCCACAATTTTTTCTCCACATATGGATCGGCATTTTAGATATGCACGTATCCTAAAAAAATCATTTTCAGTTTTCCACATTTGGATCCGGCGTTAATTTTTCCACATTTGGATCCGGCGTTTTTCAATAACGCTGGAAAACGCCAGCGTTTTTTTTCCACATTTGGATCCGTCGTTTTTCAATAGTGCCGAGCGTTTTTTTCCACATTTGGATCCACCGCTTTTTGCAGGGATGGGTGGCGGGCGCAACGTTATAATGGCTAGTCCCGGCCCCGCCCGAGGAACCGACCGCGCCGCTGACCTTCCACGACCTCCATGGCGATAGCTCCTTTCTTCACGATAAGATATGTAGACACTCATAGCATAGAAAAGACCTGAAAGCTCGGCGGCTTTCCCGGCGGTGGCGACAACGTCCGCTTCAAGGACGGGTGGGAGGACGTGTCCACTGTTGAAA
>JAZGVR010000023.1:0-22930 GCA_037356255.1 Thalassiosira tumida | reverse complement strand
GGGAGGGGAATAAGAGGGAGGGGGGGGTGGGGGATAAGAGGGAGGGGGAGGGGGTGGGGGATAAGAGGGAGGGGGAGGGGGGTGAGTGAGTGGGCGATGGACGAAGATGCGCCGAGCGCTGCTGGGGGATGATAGTGGTGGTGGAGGGATGGGGGATAAGAGGGAGGGGGGAGGGGGTGGGGTTGGCCCTGATGTAAGTTTGCTGCGATATTTTTGACAAAAGCATTTATTCTAATCATCAAACTAATTTCTACTCCCTCTATCCTTCCGAATCCTTCGGCTGCTTCCTCAATACCAAACGCACATAGTGCACATCCTCCCTCTCCTTCCTTTTCCGGTCCAACATCCAGGCGCTTGGTCCGTAGCAAATTTTGACCACATCTATATCCAACTGTAAGTCCAACTCACTAAAGTTGTTGTATCTGCTCTCATCTTTCTTATTTCTCAATACTACCTTCTTGTCCTTTTCCATTTTCCAACGCTGGAGCGCGCCCGGATAGAAGCAGGTCATGGTATTGCACAACTTCAAAAAGTAATCTATTGAGACTGTCCTCAGTTTTTCCGCCAAGCCAAGCCTCAAGTCGCTGTAGGGACTGTCGAGGTAAATATGTATCACTTCAACTGTATATTTATACCTCTTCATCCACTGCCGGACTAACTCCAAGTTTCCTTTTTCCTTTTCCACTACACAGCATAGTACCCTCTCCACCCAATTTTTATCGCCGTTCTTCAGAATTAACTGCTGAGCGATCTTCCCAAAACAATTGCTGTGACAAAAGGTGAGTACAAAATAATGTGAATGCAATCCTTGTCCAAAATAATACTGTACTCACTTGCACTTAATTCCCGGATCAATTGGGAAATGACGACACATCTCCTCTACGTGTGCCCTTGGCTGTTTCACCTCACTCTGAATAAAAAAAACACAAGAGCATTCTTGAGATGAGTGTCAGCTCCCGGGCCAAGTCCAACACGATCATACAGACCGAGATCGTTGAGAACAATAGCTGCTTTCTTGTTTGCCACTTGGAGGAAGGACCTCAAGATTTGGGTTTTCTCTGGTAAGTCGCCTTGATATTTGCATTGAATCACCGAATAAAATGCAAGCAGCGACTCAGCCTTCTTGTTTTGCATTGAGTATTTAGTCAACAATTTTGCCAGGTGCCGGTAGTACTGGAAGAAAGGTACTCTTGAAAAAGGTGTCAAGAATTGATCTGGACTCAATCGCCCGCGTGTGAGTACCATATATTGCTCCCTTTCAAACTCATCTTTCGCCTGTTGACTCGTTATCAATATCGCCATGCTATTCACCTTTCGCCACTTAAACATGACATGTCGCTCTTCGTCCTTTCGAATATTAGCCTCAACTAATGCTTGCCTTCTCTCTTTTTCACAATACCTTCTGTTCTCAACGGAACGATATTCATCCATGTCGGGATTGGCAACATTCCACACCATCCAAGAAGAACGGATTGGAACCGGAGGTGAACCGCACTCCTCAAAAGAACGAACCACGTGAGATGCAAAGTATGTTGCCGTTGTTGCGCATGATTTAATTACCTGTTCTCGTTGAATGTTTCGCTTTTTGGTTTTCTCTTTCCTCATTTTCTTCAACTTTATTGCTTGTTTGCAACATGCACTCCAGATATAAACGAAGTTTCCTGTCCTACCAGTAAATTTGAAAGCGTTGACAATATCGCGCATACAGACAAGGTCCCCCAGGCAATGGAAGTTTTGGTCATACTTGTGAAAGTAGCGCACACCGCTACTTCGCTCGAAGTAGCATTGCATACCTTGATATCTTGGATCTTTGGGAAGCGGGGGAACTAAATCGTCACAGCAATCAGGAACTGTTCCGAGTAACTTGTCCTTCACTTCTGTTTTTGGCTCCCCGAATGGTATGAGAGTACTTCCTAGAGATCGGAAGCGAACCAAAACTGCGAGTGAGTCGAATGGTGACTTGAAAATGTCATGTTTGTCATCGTGTGTGCAAATTGCAATTTTATGAAGCCAAACTAAAGCCTGTTCTCCATTTCTGATTTTGCGCATGACATTTGCAGGATAGCCCTGACTATTTAAATGCTTGATTGTGTCAGGGCCATCGAAATAGGGTTTGTCTAAGACAAAGTACTCTATGGGTGGTCCGGTGACAGGTATTTTTAAGATCCTTTGCAAGTCCAAGTAGTGTTCTTTGATATGGGGTGGCGCATCATCGGGTGGTTCTTCGTTCGCTGGTGGTGGTGGTTCTTTGCTCGCAGGGATTGGTAAGGTCATAAGTGTTTTCTTAGTCTTGTTTGTATGACGAGTTGGAATTGATGGACTTTTGTTGCTCCTTGGTGCTTGTGCAATTCGTCCAGGCCTCTTCCGTCCTCTTCCAAGGATTGAGTACTTTGATCTGTGCTTCTTTTTTCCCTTCACATCTCTCATATTAGCATTTGTTGTCCAATCGCAGCTCACTCAATAATAACACCCAAGGTTACCACTCTCTGAATTTAGCAGCTGAGAGGACACTAAGCGTTCCGGTAAGTGATTTTTTCCAATTTAATGACTTTAATTGATTGTGTTATGGTGGTCTAATCTTGCATTGACTTTATTATGAGTTTACAACATAGGTATTAAGGTCATGGATTACAGAAGAGAAGAGTTGAGTTTTTAGTGGGAATGAAGAATGGTGTTCTCGATATGTGATTGCAGAGGCGATATCAATGTAAGTACTGATTATTATTACCTACTCATCATATTATTACCTATTCATCTCACTCAAGTCAATCATCGTCACTGCTATCATCATCATCATCATCATCACCAATCGCTGGAACATCGACCTCATAATCTAGCCCCCTCCTGAGGCTATCAGCATCCATCAGGTAGTCGTGATCTTCATTGGACACTTTAAGAGGCGACAGAGCCAGTGCCTCTGATCGATACTTTGGTCCACGACTTGGTAAGTCATTTTGATTGCTATGATTTAGCATTTGAACTCTTGCATCAAGGAGGGTCTGGCATCTTACCAGAACCTCCTTGTCGCCCACAAAATACCAATTACTTGCATAAGGCAAGTAATTGAGCAATATACCTCTGCAAACCAAGTCTCCTTTCATCAACTGCCTTGTTTCCTCTCCACACACCATAGCACAGTCCTTTTCGATTCTCCATGGCTCTTCGGTCCATGTCGGGGGGCCTTCATGGCTCGAGCGTCAGCGCGGCGGGGGAGGAGGACCGAAGCAGCGCCGCACTGTCCGGGGGGCCTTCATGGCTCAAGCGGCAGCGTGGCGTGGGAGGAGGATGCCGTGGTCCATGGTCCCGACGCCACGTTTCTGTCCACGGCCGCCGCCGTTGACCCCCTGACTGTTGCAAGGCCACGCGAGGGCCTTACCGAGGAGAGGCGCGCGGATCAAGCGGGATTTGATCCGGTGAAGGTTCCCCTGTTTTGTTTATTTACTATTTAACTTCTAATAACCAGCAATCTACATCATGTCTCTGTTGCCCAGGTATTGGTCACTTGGGAGCCGATCCTCATCAAACGATTGTAATCGTCATTATGATCCTTCAGTAAGTAATTCGTACTGTAGAAAATATGGTTTCGGCTATCTGTTCGGGGACGGGATGCAAGTTATGTCCCTCCATGATAGACTTTCTTGGTTTCAATGAAATCAAATAGATCAACGATGACTTATGGCATCGATTATCCTTTGGCTTTATTTTAAGTTTGACTATGTTTCCAAAAAATCTCTTGATTGAAAACATTCATGTCTAGTGTACTCGATATCTAGGGAATCAAAACCTATGGTCCCAGTTAGTGAACGAAAACTACTTAATGGTCCCAGTTGATGTTGGTCAGGGAGATGAGCGTCGTGTTCTCATAAATCTCAAGTCGATAGAGAAGAAACAATTACTCGTGTGAGTCAAAAATTTGCTTCGAACTAAAGATTGTCTCAGCCTAATGTTGTAACTTATTCTACTTCTGCTTGTTCATCACCTTCATCCATCCACAGAAAAACAATGAAGCCACGAAACCCCAAGAAGCAACTAGAAGCAATTAAAGCTACCGCACGGACCCCAGCAGATCCTAAGTCGAAGGAGCAACTGTCGACTGAGCAGCCAAAGTCAGATGGGAAGCCAAAGTCAGATGAGCAGCCAAAGTTGGATGGGAAACCAAAGCCGGATGGAGAGCCAAAGACGGACAAGCAACTTAAATCAAATGAGCAGCCAACGTTGATGGAGGATCAACCAAAGCCTAACGAGAGTGAACGCAATGCCAATGAGCCAAAGAAGCGTCCATTTCCTAACCGTCCAACTGGAAAAGCCAAGCAGACAGACTACACCAACGTGATTGAAACCACTCAGTTGCATGGCAATTTATGCATCCATGATGTAAAAACTGCCAGCGGGGCGACAGGATTCAAGCGGGATCTCAAAGATGCCATTCTTGCCGGTAAGAACGGAACGGACGACCTAGGTGTCATGTCTGTTGTAAATCATAAGGAGGAACCAAGCTCTGACTCCGAGCCAGTCAAGGTTGGAACGAAAGGTGCGACAGATAAAGTGTTTGTCAGTTTTCAAGATGGAGAAGAGGAGATGAAAGCCCAGCAGACATTGATGGCAACGGGTTTTGGGAAATTTACCAAACCATTCAAACCTGGTGGTCCAAAGCGCAAGGCAAGAGCAGGAAAGTTGATCAATCCTGGCAATCCACATTGTGCCGATGAACATCTATTCAACAATGAAATTGTAGGCTTTATCAAGGACATGTTTCCAGATGCCATGTCCGATGGAACATTTGATGACGATGATGCAACAAAGGCTATGCTCGAGCCTTACTTCAGTCTCATTTCCATCGATGAAGCCAAGGAATTAGTCATGGATGCATACAATTAAGTAAAGTAACAGCAACATTAAAAAATTATTCAAAAAGTTTCTACAAGTGTGCAATTCACGTTTTGTTCATGAAGATTCGACTCTTCCCTTCTTCAACTGGTAATTAAGTAATTGCTATGGAAGAATCAATAACCTTGGCCAATATAAGAAAGGACAAATCTGCTAAGATCGACTGCGTGACATTTAATGTTCACTATGCAGGTCTTGACAAAACACCAGCAGAGCGTGACTCGATGCATAAGGCTCTTAGAAAAGAGAAGCAGAGACGCAACAAGCAGCGCAAAAGGCAAGCCGAGAGCCAAGAGAAAAGACACGAAAGACAAAGGAAAAACAATCAGCGCCAAAAGGAAGCATATGCAAGTGCCTCACCTGAAGTGAGACAACAAAAGCGGGAAGCACATAACGCCTCGCAGCGCCGATCAAAGGCAAATAAAAAAGGTGGACAAAAGCGATCCGCAGTGTACAAACCAATCTCATCAAAGAACATTGAGGCTGAAGAAGACGATAATCTTCCACCAAAGCTAACCATAGAAACAGTTCAAGCCGTCAAAAAGGGAATCGCTGCGGTTACAAGGACACAGAGAAACAATGGGAGGCATCAAGCTTCAGTGTGTGTTATATGTGATCGATGCATTATAGATACCGAAACAATTCACTCCATGAGTAAAGAGAGAATTTTGTTGAACGGTGACCGGATCAGTGTCAAAAGCTATGAGCAATTCTATAATGGAGAACCGTTGAATCCAATTCTAGTCGAGCAATATGAGATTGAGGACTTGCCTGGACTGCTACTTTCTCCAAGATCATTTAGAAATGGTGATAACTTTGAGGCATGTTCAAACTGCTTTGAGAGTATGAAACCAAGTAAGGCGGAGGGTTCAACAAAACCACCCAAACATACGATTGCAAATGGTTTTGCAATTGGCCATATATCCCATCGCCTAATGATAGATGGTGAAGATATAAGACCAAGGAGCCCAGATCTCAAAAATGACACGATCAGTGACATCATGGGCGCAACAGTCTCTCGGCAGCGTCCATACAGTTTCATCTTTGCTTTCCTCGGAGGTGCACACCAGTCCATTATGGGCCAGTTCTCGTTCTTTGAAATGGATCAGTCTCATGTTGGAGGAGTAATCAATCACTACCTATCATCCGGCGCAAATGAACATATCTTATGTGCATTGTGTGGACGGTTCACTCCACAACAAAGAGAGATTGCCAGAAAGCAAGCTCAACTAGATACAAGTCTTTATGTGGCCTTGACGACTTGGCTAGTAGCAAACCATCCAGCTTATGCGGACGTCACTCCTCCAGAAGATTGTCCCCAGCCAAGACTTCTAGAGGATGGTGAGAATGAAAACAACACTGATACTTCTCAGGATCCAAGTGTTGAAAATCAGTATGGTGGAGCATCGTTCACATTTACCAGCTCTCATGATCCATCAGAGAATACTGGTGTGTATAGAAATAGTACAGAGTTTACAATGGCAATATTGAATTGCGAGGATCCAATGACGATTGCATATGGTGGAAAGTATGTCAGTTCTGGAAGAGAGCTTCGTTTAGAATTGATATTCCCAATACAATTTCCTTTCGGCTTAGGAGGGCCGAGAATGAATCGGCCTACTCAAATATCTGAGCTTGCATGTCTTCAACACTACCTTTGCTTATCTCTCCCACAATTCATACGGGGTGATTTCATTCTTGTTGTGCTGCACATGTACAACAGAATCATGTCATACCGTAGTGGTCTGATTACCTGTCGATCTACAAGACTCAATGGCCAATGCTTTGCTGAACAGATATCAACGTTGACTGAAGAGCAAATCCAAGCAGCAGCGAAAAAGAAGAAGGATAATATTGAAGATTCAAGTGCAGCAGGTCAATTTCTAGAGAAGGTAGAAACATCATGCAAGGCTATTGGATATTCAACTGCAGCGGCTAGATCAAATCGGCAACTGATGTATGCCTTGTGTGACAGGTTTGGCATTCCTGGACTGTTCTTTTCGTGTTCACCATGCAATGAATGTGCATTTCGAGTTCGAGTTTGGATAAATGCTGGACAGAAGCTCAAGCTCCCCTCTCTTGATAGTGCAGATACTGATTGCGTTGTAGACTTCAATCTCCGAAGAGATGCTAGAGCAAAGTATCCCGGAGCTTGTGCTCTAGAATATCAAAGTATTGTGCAGATTCTTTTGAAAGAACTTTTTGGATGGGATAGTAAAACTCAAAAGGGTGGTATTGGTATCTTCGGGGAGCTAGAAGCATGGGCGGTGGCTCATGAAGAGCAAGGTATGTTCTATGAGTAACACTCTTTTTGAATCATGAAGAGTGTCGTGTCTAATATCAATAAAAAATTGACAGGCAGGAAGACACTGCATGATCATTGGCTTTTATGGATCAAGTTATTTGGTAAATTGAGAGCGATGTTATTTCATACCGATACGAGAGCTCGCAAGGCAGCTAGGGAAGAGTTCAAGAGGTACATTGACTCTGTAATGTCATCATCTTATGGCAACTTGCAAGTGATCCATAATTGTGGCAAGAAGGACACTGTATTACAAAAAGATGAAATAATGATAGATGATGAAGATGAGGTTGCATCCACAAATGTCTATCAGGAAGATGATGAATCCATATCTGCTCGTAGTGCAAACAGTTTGTTTTATGATTATGAACCAAATTCACACAAAGAAGAGGGACAGTTACAACACATTCGTAACACGCGGAATAAACACAGAAAGGATGCCATCCGTGGCAAAATATTGCATTGTAGAGACTGTGAAGAAATGTTTTCAACTCAGGATGTTGTGAATCTGTCTCTCAAACATCATAGAGCTCAAACAAAGTCAGAGGTTGTATTGCCAATGCACGACAAACGTTTAGACATTGCAGTGTTCCGATACCCCTACGATTATCGCAAGGTTGGTGTTCATAGGGATGAATTTTGGAATAACAATGAAGTAAGAGACATCCTGCTGAGACTCCGCGTAGATGAGCATGATTGGAGGCACAGACCTGGATGCTTTAAGAAAGGACCAGAGTGCAGATTTCATTTTGGAAAATGCGGTTGTCAAGAAACACAATGGCTTTGTAGCGAAGATGGTGAGGAAGATCTCTCAAATAGTACAACTTGGCATCGTTTAGACAAGGACGATTCTATTGTATCATATCCATATTGTGTTGAGACTCGCCGTCCTATGGGAAGTCAGTTCCTCAACACACACAGTGTTCCTGCATCAGCGGTCTTTGGATGCAACACGAATGTCCAAGTTGGGGATGTATGTCACATATTTTATGCGACTGCTTATGCGTTTAAAGATACACAAAAAGATGACTCCGATCGCTTCATCAGGATTGGGACGCAAGTAGTGAGGCGGTTACAGCGTATGAAACGCATAGCGTTGGAAAATGCCGCAGCTGAAAATGGAACAGACACTAGCGACGAGTCGGGATCTGAAGAATCAGCAATGAGTCGAGATAATCGTGCTCAAGACTTTTCAGAAGGTCTTTCAAGGATGCTTTCAGGAATGTGCGCTAATTTATCGAAGGCAGTTTGTAGCACAACCATGGGGCATCTCATCGTCAGTAATGGCGGATCACGTTTTCAATTTTCACATGGCTTCACAAATCTACTTATAAGCCAAGCTCTTGATGTCTTGGATGGAAAAGATGGTCAGTTTATGATAAGAACAAACTATTCAAAATCAAGGAAGAAGAAGATACTTTGGCCAGATTCTACTGTCGACGATTATCTTTATCGAGATGAAGAACTGGAAATTCTTTCACTGTATCAGTTTGTTGCACAGTACGAGAAGATCAACAAAAAGTTCAAGCAGATGAATAAGAATCAATCTTCTTCAGATGTAGTTCATGAAGATGATGATTCTGAGACTGGCGATCTGCTCCATTCAGATTTGCGATTGAACGAGTATCCATTTACGACTGAGCATCCTGGTCATGAATTCTCTCACCTCCAACGGAGAAAGTTTGAAGTGATACCAGTGATATCAATGCCCAAAGGAAATATTTGTCGCATTGAAGAGTTGGAAGTGCATTCGAGTAGTCCGACTGTATCTGCCTTGGACAAACGAGATCTTTATGCAAGGACTGCACTGGTATTGGGCTATCCATTTCGTAGTTGCGACAATCTACGGAGTTCCGTCGATGACAGTCACTGGACCAAGCTAATGGACGTAATAAATGATGATACATATTGGAAGACGGGTGTTGAAATATTGCACAACATTGAAGAGAGAGAAACAGCTCAAAAGATGAAAAGTGCCCCCAAGCCACTATCTAGCAAAACGAAGTACGATCCTGTTGACGAGGATGAAATTAAAGATGATGGAGGACCTGATGACAGCAATCCAAATGCAATTGATTTTTCGTTGTTTGACGACGAGGACGAGCGAATGATTGATTCAGATTATTCCATGATGGAAGGTTATTCTCAGAGAACGGAACGTACACATGGACACTTGATTGACCTTGGAGATATTCAGAAAATTCAGATGATATCTGCTCGTATCTCTGGGCAAGATAGTTTATTAGCAGTCGCTGAAGAGACACCAAGATCAACTGCCAGACGGCATACAAATCAAAGTACTGTTTCAAGTGGCAGCACAATCGAATACCCTCTATTATTGAAATTCATTGACGGTGCGTTAGTTGGAGGAAATTATGATAACTGTGCTACTTTGGATTCAAGTAATGACAATTCCCATGACGAAACCGATCAAGATGATGCATTTCAAGGTATTGACTTCAATGGATCACAAGGCTCTATCAATCGTGCTATACCAACTCTCAGTGGAGTAGCTCAAAAGGTTGCACGGCAGGAAGGAAAAAAGCTTGACAAAAGCAGTATATCACGTACGAGATCATCGCCTGTTCATTTTTGCTCAAGCTGTTGTATGACGGCATGTACAATTTTGTTTCAACTTTGAGTGATATGGACCACGGTCAAAGAGAGACTCTGATTCAGCGATTGAAAGCAAAAGGTGGTCAAGAGCAGCTTGTAATGTTTCTCACCGGATTTGCAGGAGCAGGCAAGAGTACCTGTGTCAAAGTTGCACAGAGATTTTGTTTCGAGTTCTGCCGGGCAATGTCCATTCCGTGGAATGCCAACACATTCCTCTTCACTGCCACCACTGGTTCAGCTGCTTCTCTCTTTGAAGACCAGACAATTCATGATGCTGCATTTTTGAATGGCAATGAGAAAAACATTAGTAACAAGAAGCAGCAAGATTGGCAAAATGTTTGGATACTGATTATTGACAAGATTTCATTCTTTACAAGAGTCAATCTTGAAAAGCTAGATCGTTGCTTGAAAAATATCATGGGACGGCAAGATTTACCTTATGGCGGAGTGTCTATTGTGTTTTCGGGTGACTTTCATCAGTTAAGGCCTGTCAGATGTGATAGCCACGGTATTTTGTACGAAGGTGTAATGAATGGCTTGTTTGAAGGAAGTATCAATACAGCTGTGATTTTTAGAAGACAGCCATCGATTCGATGAAGATCCAGAGTATGGAGAGCTGATGAAGAAATTTTGGACGGGAGAAGTTACTGTTGAGGATATTGAAATGATAAACACAAGACTTGTTGGAGAGAATGGAGTGGCAATACCTGATGACACCAATGATGCCGACACTTGCTACGCATGCGCATTTAACAAGCAGCGAAATGCTACGGCCGCAGGCATCTTTCAAGAGCATCTTCGTAGCGGATTGTTTCCATCAATTGATAGCGACGACTTGCCCCCAGATCATACTATCATAATTGAGGCTGACATCTAGAGTTGTACATCTAACAACAATGCAGGCAAAACAAGAGTTAGTCAAGAAATGAGAGATAGAATTATAAACACATGTGGAGACTCACATGTCGTAACAGGGCAGAATAAAAAGGTTGATCCGTGTTTGCGGATGTATCCAGGGGCACATGCAATGTGCAATGATAACTCCAAGTTGAAGAAGGAGAATGTTGGCAACGGCACACTCTGTCGTGTCAAAAAGATCAAATTGAAAAATGGTGCACCCCCACTGCAGTGGAAGAATTGGGAAGGGGTAAAGGTGTACACAGTGAATGCTCGGTACGTTGAGTGGGTAGAGTTTGAGCGTTTTCTAGATAACGAAAAGATATTATCTTTGAAGTCAGATATTTCATCATTGGAAGAGGATTTGGCAAGTGGTAATGATGATGACAAGATAGTTGAGCTAGAAAAATTACAGAAAGAACTCAAAGCAATAAAAGCGGGGCGATGTTTCAAGCTCTCGCCTATCAAATCCACTGCTGTTGTGCATGTTTCGTTAGATGATGCAGTAACTGAACGAGCAGTGCTGAAAGGAGTGAGTATAACTCAATTACCAATCAACATGAACGATGCTACGACTGGGCACAAGTTGCAGGGCATGTCAAAGGACAAGTTGATTGTTGTGTCGTGGTCCTTTATACCCAATTGGATATATGTTGTACTGTCTCGCGTGCGTACTCTGAAGGGACTCTTTATACTGAAGCCCATGCCGACGAATTGTTTGGATAAGTTCCAAGTACCCCGTGAGCTACAGGCATTTGAACAACGTATGCGTAGCCTAGAATGTTCTGTGTTTGAGTCACGAGAGCAAAACATGGCAGCGTTGAATATGTGAGGATGATAGTGATTGCTCATGAATAGTATAAAAGTATACTCACATTAAGAACTATTCAACTGAAACACCATTTTCTACTCACTAGCAATGTAATCTTCAGCAGCAAAATAAAGTGAAAGCTGACAGCCCTTCAGTCAATTGCCAAGTAAGGCAGTACAATCATCTCACAGTGACAAATGTGACTACCTGCTTGAACTAAGCATCGAAACATGACAATATAAAAGAGCTATTATTGCCAACTTCTGCCAGCAATACCCTCTATCATAGAGTGCTGTAGTCCATAAAATGACCCAATGATGTTGCAGCAATGCACCGACAGATGGATCGCCAGTGGTGCCGTTGTTTTAGTAGGACGATAGAAGAGAGATTAGCCAGATGGATGGATTGCCAGTGGTGCCGTTGTTTTAGTAGGGAGATAGAAGAGATATAGCCAGATGTTCGTCCTCCATTGCTCCTCAGATCATTGCCTCATCAAGACATGCATTGTAGAGGAAAGTAAGGCATAAGTCAGCCCGGACGGCGCGACGTAGTCCGCGTCGATCCTCGTTCCTGTGACGCCCGGCCATGATCCCTCATTCGGTCATACCTGGTAGTGCAAAGCGACTCTAAAAGAATGGCGTAGAATTTTTCCCGGCCGGTGACAAACCCGCCGTCGTCCACACATCGATGCTGGTGGATGGGAGCTCCATGCTCTACACCAGGGATCTCCTGCTTCAGGCTGCCGAACCCTGGAAGCGACAAGGAAGAAGTTGCAGCATTGATGCAAGAACAAAGCCTTCTTATTTCTGGCGTTCGTCGCGATACACCTCCATTATGGACGGGAATTTGTCGTTCTCAAAGAATGATTCTGGGTCCTGGCGGTCGTTGAGGTAAGAAAGAGGGCGGGCAAATAAGACAGCCCTCAGCTCGCGACACTGCATTAGAGTCAATGCCGCTGATGGCAATGTGACGGGATTGGATCAGATCAACCCTCCGATCTTTTGACAGGAAGGCATTGTTCGTAGTATGGCCATGCATGCCACGTGCCACACGATGTACCGCGACCTGCGCCGGCCGCAGTCAGCAAGAACAAATTCAATCTGGTTCGTTGTTCTGTTGGCATTCTTTGCTTGTGTGTTTGATGCTATGATGTAGGAGCTTTGCGGGAGTCTGATTCTTGGTGTAGGTTGGTGTCTACGATACCGGAGGATAGCCGGCTGGAACAGGTGAGAGAGAAGTTGTTTGGTTCTTTGCTGGCTCTTTGTTGTCTCTTTGTTGGCTCTTCGGCGCTTCTGCTTGGTGGGGATTCATTCTCGCGGGCTTCCCCAAAAGACTGAATATTTTTGGTTCACACAATTTTGGCACAATTTTTGGTTTCCGTTGAGCCCAATCGGCCGTTGAACTTTCTTGTGATATTTCATCCATGACATCCGGCATTATTAAGACTCTTGTCTACTACAGCCCCAAAATATTCTGGATTTGGCGAGATGAGTTATCATATTGCCTTGGGTAGAAAGTAGGGTATGGTAGAGTTTTTGGTGTTATTTTAGTGATTACATATGTACTAATCGGGAGATTCTACAACTTTTCATGGTGTCTATTTACGAAGCTTGAGCTGCTGCGTATCAGTTTTTATGGCTGGCGGCGCCATAATATGTACCAAACCCTATGTAGAAAAGGTATTTTTCTACGTACTCATGAGATATCCCGATTTTAGGGACAAAATTTTATTCGGCATTTTTGTCGATCAAAGTCGACAATTGATGTTTATTGCAGCACTGCTGCGGATCATATTATGGCCGATAATGGTCGAAGGAGGCATCAATACCATTAGTTGATGCCTTTAGCTCAATGCTAATGTGAATATTGAGCCTGAAATGCAATAGGGAAGCCGCCTAATATGCGCTGCAAGCAAGTAAATTTTGTCCCTATTTACATCCCTATTTTGTCCGAGAGTACGGTTATTCGACCATGGCCATGGCGTATCCGCCGACCCCTCCCGTCTCGTTCTCCTCCTCCTCCCTCGTCGTCATTTATCAACAGCTCAACGTGAAGAGCAGACGACGCTGTACATGGAGGACTCCTACAAGGAGGAGTTCCTGCGGATCAAGGCGTCGGTCTACGGCGTCGTCGCGTCAATTGTTGTCACGAATCACGAGCCAAATTAATCCACGGGGAAGACCGCCGACGTTGTCGGACGACTGCGCCATCATCGACCTGCTGACGATGGTGTTCACGTTGGAGAGGACGTACTTTGCCTTGGAGCCAGCACCGGCGTTCGACGACATCGTGGCCTTCCCCTTCAGCAAGAAGAGGTCTCAGCAGAGGTACATCAATAACTACCTGAAGGAAGGCGACGAGAGCGGGGCGTTTGCCGACCTGCTCTGCGTTGGAGAGATACGGACGACGGAGGGGGCAGCGCCGCCGCCGACGGCGCTGGGGTCCAGTGCAGCGCCAACGGCCGGAGGGGGCGCGGCGCTGCCAATCGGCACAAGCGCGGCGCCGACTACCGTCGGCGGGAGCGTGGCGCCGACCACCTTCGGCGGAACGGGGGCCGGTCCGACGCCCCGCCTGATGACCCCGGGGGTCCGACGCCCCGCCTGATGACCCCGGGCCCAACGTCCGGCGGGAGCGCGGGCGGCCCCCAGGAAGGGACGGAGTTGACGGCCTTCCTCGTCGGGGTCAAGATGGACCTCTTTGGGATCCCCGCGGCGCTCGCCAGTCCCCCCGACAAGGAGCACTACGAGGCGATGACGGTGCGGTACCTGGACAACTTTTACAACGAGGGGTCCCAACAGCAGGACGTCCGGATGGTGGTGTCGAACGTCGCCACTTCCATCGCCGTCACCGGCCAGGCGGCTCATCCCACGGGTGGGAACACGGCCGGGGAGGATTGCGACCTGATCGATCCGTTGATCGTGACGTTCTTTGTGGAGATGACATACCTCTCGACGGACCCCGCCGTGACCTTCGACGATATCGTGAGTTTTCCCTTTGGCAGGAAGCGGTTGCAGAAGAAGTACGTGGACGATTACCTCAAGGCGGACGATGTCACGGGTGTATTTCAGGGGGTGCAGTGCGTGAGCGAGATTCGTCTCCCGGGAGGAGGGCCGGGACCGCCCGGCCTGGCGTCGACCGACCTGCCCTTCCTGGGGCTTTGTCCGGCCCTCCCTTCCCGCCAACAGGGGCGCCGGCGACAGGCGTGGGCGCCGTCCCAGGGGCAATCGGCACCTACCCGCCGACCGCGGCGCCGGCCGAGGCCGCCGGTGTGCTGCCCGGCCTGCCCGTGCCGCCGACAGAGGCGCCGACGACGCCGACGGAAGTTGGCAGACGACCAATTGCGGTGGTTCCAGGAGGGGGCGTCCCGTCTGCCACAACCCTGGCACTGAGCGGCGGCGGAGGCGGCCCTGACGGGGGCGCTGGTGGCGCATTGATTGCCCGCTCGTCCTCGCACCCTTGGCGTGACGAGTGAGTCTACGTCGATCCATCGTCGGTGACTGCATGCCGTTTTTCCATACGACAACGTCCCTCGTAAACTCACCCATCATCGCTAATCCGTCTCTTTCTTCACAAGCCGATGGCTGCGTCACGGACGCCGACTGCCTCTGCAACGACCCCGGCTTAGGAGCCGACGGCACGTGCCAGGACGCCACCAATGGCAACATCACCGACTTTCTCGCGCTCACGTGCAATGCCGACATCTCCTATCGGTTCAGCGACGACCAGTGCGGATGTCGGCCCGACGGACGGTGCGAGTACCTCTGCATGGACTTTGCCGTCAGGAGCGCCACGGACATTGTGGAGAACGTGCTGGTGGATCTGAAAGGGTTCATCAAGGTGAGGAACGTGGCAAGCACGGGCACGGATCCGGGTCATCAGTGCTTTGAGGCGTTTACGAATGGGACAATCATCGGCAGCATGGCCGGCACCAACACAACCATGAGTTTCTTATGATGGGGGGGGTCCTTTGTCGAAAGCTTGAGCAGCGCACACTCATCAAAATCGTCCTCGCTCTTGCCTATTCTGTTTTCAGCTGATCCCGAACAAGGGGGTCATCATGTAAGTTCCACAGCGGCCCATCTTGATCATCCAGGTTGATGGCTTTTGCTTCCATTAGGATTCAAACCTGCTGAGCGGCGGCTGGTCTTGATCAGTCACGCGTGGCTCCCATGTGCCGCGTGCTGCCTATGGCCTCATGAGGACCCATGGGCCAGGCGCAGCGCGGTTCAACAACCGTGCAGGTTTGTCGGGCACCTCAGCGCCCACGTCGTCCACG
This sequence comes from Thalassiosira tumida, assembly GCA_037356255.1. Lineage (NCBI taxonomy): Eukaryota > Bacillariophyta > Thalassiosirophyceae > Thalassiosirales > Thalassiosiraceae > Thalassiosira > Thalassiosira tumida. The sequence goes on along the minus strand of JAZGVR010000023.1, from coordinate 7,141 downwards.
GCGCTATGAGGTCCCATGGCGCCGGATAGTGGCTCATATATTGTAGCCGACCGTCTTGGCTATCGAGGGTTGCAGGGAGAGGAGCGTGCCAAAGATCGCCTTTCTGTTGACGTCGCCGACACGACATACTCTGCTGCCCGCGGCGTCGCCTCATGTGTCGTCGGGAACGCGTGGCTACGCAGAGCCCATGTGGCCTCGTGGGGACCCCCATGGACTTTGGTACAACATGGCCACGTGGTGACCCGTTGACCAGGAGCAGCGGGTTGACCGTCCATACGTCGGACTTCTTCGAGGGGTTGAGCAAGAGCGTGACGGACAACGTTGCCGGCCACCTCTCGACCATGACGGCGACGACGACGAGATCGTCCTCCGGAAACAATGCATCGGAATCGTCCGGCGGCAACAACAATGTGGGACCATCGCGTCCTCGTCTCCTCTGCGACGGCCACGCTTCGGCACGCTTCTCCAAATCGGTCAAGGGCCACCTCATTGGGCGCCGCGCAACCAATGGGGTCCGAGAGGCTCATCCTTTGTCTGGCGGGGGTAAGGACGCCGAGGGCACATTTTTGGAAGGAACGGCCAAAAAGGCCAGAGACGTACTATTTTGGCGTTGCGTGGTAAAGGGTGGTCCAGAGGCATACTCTTTACCTATCGCAGAAGAGGAAGCCGAGGGCACAGCTTTTGGCGAGTTTTGGCAAGCTTGGTCAAAGAGGCCGGATGCGGCGTGGCCTGAGGGGTTCAGAGGCGTTTTATTTGCCTGGCACACCCAAGGATGCAGAGGTAAAAAGTTTTGGTGGGCTCAACTAAAGAGGACGGATAGGTACCCATTGGAGGTTTTAAACATTAGTCACATTCAGTCGTAAACTAGTCACAGATTCCAAAAAAGATGACGGCTTTAGGGGTCCCTTATGGTGGGAAGAAGTTATCTTTTTCAAGTTGTGATTTTTCTGTGAATCTTGTGAGTAAGTTTAGTTCATATAGATGTTTACAAAATATGCAAACAAAAGATTGGCCCCCTATCATGGGCTGGAACCGTACATTTGATCTTGAAGTAAGAAAATACAGTTCAAACATTGGCACAGAACCATGGTGAATATTATTTCTCTACACTTGTGAAAGCTGTCTCTTTTAAAGTGGCTTCACCTTCACTATGTAAAGTACACCACAGAAGGACATAAATAGCTGTAAGTAGACTAATTTAGGTATGTAATGAGTAAAAGGTAGACCAAAAGAAAGAAATACCAAGTACCACCCTATGAAACTGTCCATTGACTCAAACTTCCATGTAATTCTTTTACTGAAGAAATTCGACTAAATATAATGCCGCAACAATGAAAATAGCCTTAAACTTGAATATAGACATTAGTGTACATATAAAAACTAAACACCAGAGAGGGAAAATGCCAATAACACCAAGATGAATAGTCCAATGACTCTCACTTGCATCAAATATAAAAACACACTATCTTGAAGTGGTTTTGCTCAAGAACACAGCCTGAAAGACAAAAATAGCGTTAAAATTGGCTAATTTAGATATATTTTTACATAAAAAGGGGGAAAAGGCAAGAAAAAAGTCATAGATCATTAGAATAAACTATTACATGTTACACACTGATATGGAATGGCAAAAAACTAACATTTTCAACTTTAGCGGGCGTTTTTGTAGGCAAAAAAGTCAAATTAGTGGAAACTTTCTAAAAAAAAGACTAATTTAGCACTATTTTTGCATTTTTCTCTTTGCTTCTATCTCCAAATAATTGTTCAATCTGTATTTCATTGAATGGAAATAAAAATTATATGTTATGGCTGGTCTACATGTAATATGGAACAAGTTAAATAGTAGCACTAACAAAAATCACTAACTAATAAAAAACACGTTTTTGACCATGAAAACACATGGGTTGTGAGCGTTTTTTTTGAAAATTTAGGATATGATTATTGATAGTATGGTAAGTTTAACCCAACAATTTTAGTGGAAGAAAATGAGTTTGAAAATTTTCATAATATTGGGCTGGACCCCCTAAAAAAATATCGCTACACTGGCTGGGATACCCCATGGCACCCGGGCCCCAACTTTAATCCATCTTCGATTCTACATTCTAGTCTGTGAGTACATACTTCTCTACATACCGAGTCTACTATATGATTGGGCTTGTAGGCACTTCTTGGTAGGAGTGCTACTAATGCCTCCACTAACCATGTTGCTTCTCCGGGGTGTCCACATTTGGAACCTAACTCACGCTGGCTTGCATGGAGTGCTTCACATCCCCTTGGTAGGGATGCTACTCTGGAATCCACGCGTAGCGTGCTCACCCTCCTGGGGCATTAGCTATCCAAAATTTCTGTTAATTGTTGATTGGTGGTCAATTGGTAGTTGTGTGGTCGATCAGGTTTGTTGCATCTTGGTCGTTGCTCTTCTCTCCCAGGTTGCTCCATTCTGATCTGTTAGTTCTGGTCGTTGTTGTGGTTGTTTCACATGGGATGGCGGTCCTGGTGGTTTGGCTGGTGTGGAGAAGTTGTCGTAGTTGATGACACCCCCCCCCGCTGTATTTCCTCCATATCCATTCCCCCTTGGTGGGAAGGTGGCAGTGGTCGACCCGTCGTCCGTGACACGTTCTTCCCCTCCAAACATCCTCTGTCTTCTGTCTTCCCTTGATGATACAAGAAAGGGTGGTCGAGATGATAATCTTGGTGATTTGGCTGGTGTGGGGGAGTTGTTGTAGTCGAGTGACACACTCCCCCCCGTTGCGTTTCCTCCATCTCCTTCCCCCTTGGTGGGAAGGTGACAGTGGTCGACCCGTTGTCTGTGGTGCAGTCTTCCCCACCAAACGTCTTCTGTTTCCTTTTCTCCCTTGATGGTATGAGAAAGGGTGGTCGCTGTCGATCTCGAGGTAGTTGTGTTAATCCGGCACGTGATGTGTTGCCTTGATATTGGTGCTGGAGTCTGGTTGCCGCCCACATGGGGTGGTGCAAGCGACGTGATGAAGCGTGTCGACAAAAGGGCAATCCAAAGGGAATGGCGCCTCCCAGTGGTTGCCGGGGGTGAAAGCTCCATTGATTATCCTTGCGTGTGAAGGTTGCGATCGGCGCGATCGATGGAAGAACCATCATGGCCTCTTGCAGGAAAGTGGAAGGCTGCCGGTCCTGCGGTGAGTGGCGTAGGTTGTAGTCGGGAGCTTTCTTTCTGTTGATTACCTTTGCACTGGGCACATCCTGGCGTCTTGAGGTCGGCACGTTGTTGGTGCTGTCAAACGCCATTGTTGAAGGTATTACTCAACGATTGATGCCTAGGAATCAGTACAAAGCCGTAGTTGTTATTTGTCCATGTTGGTGGTTGGTGTTTGATGTTTGGTTGGAATAAAGCACGAAGTAATGAGCAGATCATCCTCCCCCTCAGCAATGACGAGATTGTCCTCCTCCTCTTGTCCAATGAGATTGTCCTCCTCCTTGACGATGAAGAGATCGTCCTCCTCCGCGGCAACGACAAGATGGTCCGCCTCTTTGACAATGAGGAGATCATCCTCCTCCTTGTCAACAAGGAGATCATCCTCCTCATCGAGTCCAAGGAGATTGTTCTCTTCTGCAACAAATAGGAGATTGTCCTCCTTCTCAATGACAAGGGTATCATCCTCCTTCTCAACAACAAGGATATTGTCCTCCTCCTCAAGATCGTCGTCCTCCTCCTGGACAACAAGGACTGTCCTCCTCCTTGACGACAAGGAGATCATGGTGTTCCTCGATGCCGAGGGGAGCGTCCTCCTTCTCGACGCTGAGGAGATCTCCATCCTCCTCAACGCAAAAGAAAAATAAAACAACAATCGACAATTAGGCTAGCGGGAGTGTCAGTGGAGGGCGTGTGCGTCACCGCTGCAACGGGTGGACCACCCACAACTTGGACGCATACAATAAGGCCACTGACAACCTGGCCGCATGCACCAAGCAGCGCATAAATCCAAGGATACAAAAACACAGAAATACAAGGACAAGGACAAGGACAAGGATAAGGATAAAGACAAGGACAAGGATGAGGATGAGGACTAGGACAAGGACGAGGACGAGGACTAGGACAATGACAAGGACAAGGACGAGGACAAGGACAAGGACAAGGACGAGGACAAGGACAAGGATAAGGATAAGGACGAGGACGAGGACAAGGACAATTGTCAAGGAGCAAGTTCGAAGAGAGACCCTCAAGCCAACTTACCTGTGCCTCGACTCCCTCTTATTGTACCATCAAGTTTTTATGAGAGAGCACCTGAAGCATGTGAAGCAGGTTGGTGTGACCTTGCGTGGCATGCGCAACACAGGGGTGATCCACAGTGACAAGAAGGGTCAGCTTCTTGACATGTTCTGTGTTTGGCTTGTTGAGCATGGAATTGCAAACCTGTTATCAATTCCCACCTTGGAGCGTGATAGTCACAACATGACCTACAACACCAAGGCTGCATGGCAAATCCACACTCCTGACGGACTGATTCTCACATTCAAGAACGATGAGGGGGTCTGTGAGGGATTTCCATACATTGACCTGGAAAATTTGCAAGATCATGTGAAGAGCGCGACAGGCGTCTTGTCTGACCAGTTGCTGAAGACAAAACTTCTCGGGATGGTGAAATCTATTAGAGACAAGCCGAAGAAAAAAGCCTGTGTGCTAATACGAGGGGTTCACCAAGCATCAGGTGAAGGCTGCTAACTTAGCGTGCCAGGCACAATCGATTTTGGCTCATCCATCTGACGGGGAGTATGGCAAAATAGTGAGCGGCCCCCTGGTATCTCTAACATCCCAACAACTCTCGCTTCTATCTCTAATGCTAATCATATTTACGGCAAAGATTTAGTAAGCATCAGGGGGGAAGACTGTTAGGGATAAACCAGAGAGAATTTGCAAGGCGGACACCGTCAATGTCCCCCGCGATTTCTACACGCTGCACCGATTTGTAACTCTCGCCGCTGATGTGATGTTTGTGAATTCAGCGCCGTTTTTGGTCACATTTTTGAGGAAAATTAGACTAAGAACGGCGAAACACATACCAAATCGAACTACCAGGTTGCTAGTTAGTAGCTTAAGTAAAATCATTTAAATGCACGCAAAATGAGGCTTTGTGATCAACCTTATTCTCATGGATCAGGAATTTTACAAGTTGGAAGGGAAATCAGACCTCGTAGAGATAAATACTACCGCTGCAAGAGAACATGTGGGGGAGATTGAGCACAGCATTCACACCATCAAAGAGTGCATGCGTGCAATTACGTCTGTGATGCCCTACAAAGTTCTCCCCAAGCAGGTCGTAGTCCACCTAGTGTACTATGTGACTACTTTGCTAAATTGCTCCATTTCAGACTTAGGGATTTCTAAAGAATTTCCCCGCGCGAAATAGTGAAGAGATGTAGACTAGATTGGGTCAAGCATTCTACCGCTAAAGGGGATCCCCTAGAGTACGGATGCTATGTAGAAGCTGCACAGCAACCCGACATAATGAACACTAACGCCCCAAGGACGTTTACCGCCATATACTTGGGACCGACAACGAACCTCCAGGGGACAAAGAAGGTGTTTGATCTCAAAACTGGAACAGTGAAGAAGCCCAGGAGTGTGATTTGATATCCCCTGCCCGATCGGGTTATTGCGCTAATAAATGCCTGGGGGAGTAGATATCAGAAAGAAGAGAAGGAAAACAAGTTCAAATTCCTAAATCAAAAAAAGTTGACGTACGATTGGGACAACAACGCGATTGAAAATGGTGAGAATAGCCAGAATCCGGAGTCAGAAATAATTTTTCCAGACATTCCCTCCCAATTCCCGGGAATAAAGTTAGAACGGGAAGTCGAAACAGAGGGTTCTGCTGTAACAGAACTGGCGCGAACCACATACCAGGAACACCGCGAAGCAGAGGAAAACGCGGGAGAGAATATGCCGGATACTGAGGCAACTATTACTCATGCTAATACTATCAATGTAGATACCATAGATCTCACAGGTGAAGAAGATGACGATGACGTCACACCACATGAGTGTAAAATCGAACCATCCCACGCGTGCGATGACGCACCTGTTGATCAAGAAGACAAACCTTTAGGGACTATCTACAACGAGAGTGGGTCAAGGCGATCAGCGCGTATTAGAGATTATGAGAATGGATACCTCAACCTCACATATAGAGGAAACTCGTACCTATTAAGTCCGATGGGACATGTTAGGTACGATACAGAAAAGGGTGCATCAGACGGTGTCTCACTTCTCAATGCCATGCAGTCACGCGAAGTACAGTACGTAGAGGGAGTCATGCATTTTTCACATGGAAGGAGGGCCAGACCCAATATTATCCCAAGAGGAAATAAACTGCCATCTCCTAGGTATCGCTATGGTACAGCAGTTTAGCCTGAAGAGAGGCTTGTCAAAATTTGGCAATTGCGCAAAGGCGTCGGTCACAAAGAAACTACAGCAACACCACAACATGAAAGTGTATCAGCCGATGGACCCCGACAAGATGACTCAAGAGCAGAAGGATGCGGCCCTGAAGTCTCTGATTTTCCTGACAGAGAAACAGACCGAGGGAATCAAAACCTGCGCAGTTGCGGATGAAAAAAAACAGCAACGTTGTCCAGGGTATAAAAAGGAGGATACTGCATTGCCCACTATCTCAACGGACACTATTTTTATCACTGGGGCTATTGAAGCTCACAAAGGTAGAAAAGTGGTGTGTTACGATATTCCAGGGGCTTTTCTATACACCAACTGCAAAGATGGGACACATATATGCTTCTAGAGGGTCAACTGGCAGAACTGATGGTGCTCATGGACCCCAAGTTGTACAGAGAATATGTGCGACATTCCGCAAAGGGCCATGTCATGTTGTATGTACATATGTCCAAGGCGCTCTACAGAATGCTCAAGTCAGCATTGCTGTTCTACAAGTTTCTGGTAAGGGACCTCAAGGAGTATTGATTCAAGATTAATGCATATGATCCTTTCGTAGCAAATGCTACCATAAATGGCAAGCAAATGACTGTCACGTGGTATGTTGATGACCTCAAGGCTTCCCACGAAGATATCAATGAACTCAAGAAATTCAGAAATTTCCTCAAGTCGAATTATGAGAAGGACGGTATGAAATTAACCAAACACTATGGAGATGTGCAC